>CM071568.1:286133993-286205298 GCA_036426205.1 Ascaphus truei | reverse complement strand
CCCCTCCTCTCACTCACATTCCCCCCTCCTCTCACTCACATTTCCCCTCTCCTCTCACTCAATTTCCCCCCTCCTCTCTCTCACCTCACCTCCTCTCTTTTGAGAACCACTTCAGCTTATATCTGCCTCGCCCCAAAGGGTTCTCCGCCGTTTGCTGCCTTTTGCTGATGTTTGTTAATGTTACAGATGCTTTGTTATAATCCGAAACACAACAACCTTCTCATCCCCTAAACTCTGTTTCAATTTACCCTTCCTTATAGATTGTGAGCATCTTGGGCGGGGCCTCTTTTAACATAAAACATTGCAGGGCTATCTTACCTTTTCTAACACAATTTTAATCTTGTCTAACTATTACATACACCAAATAATCATATATTATCTCTAACTGTCTGACATGTCTGTAAATGGAATGTATAACCTCTGTTCATTTAATGCATCCATGTATTATCATAACTCTGTGCCCAGGACATACTTGAAAATGAGAGGTAACTCTCAATGTATTACTTCCTGGTAAAACATCTTAGAAATAAATACATCTCTCACTCTCCCCCCTCCTCTCACTCACTCACCCATCTCTGTCTCTCCTCCTCTCATTATCTCCCCTCCTCTCACTCACTCACCCCCCTCTGTCTCCCCAACTCATTCTCCCCTTCCTCTCTCACTCACTCCCCTCTCTCCCCTCCCTTCACACTTCCCCTCTTCTCTTATCAATGCCCGCTCTCTCACTCAACCCCTCATCTCTCACTCAATCCTCCCTCTCTCGCTCAAACCCCCCTCTCTCACTCAATTCCCCCTTCTCACTCTGGCCTGGGACACTTGTCCCAGTTCTCCCCCCCCCCCCCCCTGTGTTGGTGGCCCTGACTATGTGGCACTGTCATAGGACACCTTCGAGTGCCAGAAGACACCTTACAGCCCACTTTTATAACAAAGCACCACTTAGTGAATAGGGACCTAAAAATGTAGATTAACTGTCCTTAAAATGCCAACTACCTAACTTCTCCACATGGTTACTGTATGTACAGTATATTTGTCTGTATGTATAATACAGTGTGCGCAGTATCTTACAAAATACAATACCGGGAATTATAACAATAAATTCACAAACATAAAACCAGACAATAAGAAAGGAACTTCCTGCCAGAGACCCCTTACACTCTAAGTAATTACACTACAGCTTTAAGAGAGGTGGCAAGATTCTATACTAATCCTAAAAAAGGTGCCTAAATACCTAACTTAATCGTGTTCATTAATAATCCGGCAGACTGGGCTTAAATCTTCAATATATGCAGTTAAATCTGATTTAGGAAAGGGTCGGATTAAGATAAACAAGCTGACTGTATTTTACAAAGGTTTGCGTTCTCGGCCGCCCCGCTGGGACTCCTATCTTGGCAGTGTTACCATGAAGCACGGGCCTAATCACAGACACATCCAGCCGTTCTTGTGACAAAGTGGTCATATGACTTTTCTTGCACTTTTGCTCACGCTTACCGGCACATTTCCTTATCTAGCTGCTTCTATAGCAGGGAAGTAAACTAAAATACGGCATCTCAAAACCTCAGTTGCCCCACAGAAGGACGTTTTTACCATTATTCAGCTTTCCTAACCAGGTGTTTTAAGAATCCATTAACCTTTGCAGTTCCAAGGACCTCCGGGCACTCGCGGGGGCATGCCATTGCTGCAGCAACTATGACATGGCGCGGCTAACACCTGGATGGTAGAAGTGGAAGAGGCTCCACATCGGGTTCTACAGTATGTGGTCAGCCCAACCCTCCCTAGAAAAGGAGCAAGTGCCTCGATCGTACCCGCAACAAACACAAAGCTTTGGGATATAGGTATGGAGGTGAGCTCCAATGTCACGACCCACAGAACCTTAGACCCGAACCTTGGTTGGGGCAGCTCTGGACCAAACAATTACATGGATTTAAAATGTTATGTCTTCTGAATTTAGTGAGTGAGAGACAACTGGACGTGGCAGATCATTGCTGCAGAGAATGAAGCACTAGCTGTTAATAAGCAAAACCTTCCAATTCAACCCATTTCAGTAATAATACCAAACGCGTGAGACTGAACCCACTAATCTAGCTAGGCTCCACTCAGAAAGTTAACCATTGGAATAGGGAACCCTGACTTTAAGTTGATTTTTCAATAAGCCCCGAAACTGCCGATTGGAAAAACTCCATCTCAAGTCAATTGGAGTTTTCCGATAAGTGTAGGATGATCAGGCGCTTATTCAATAAATGATCAGTGTTCCTTCCATACAGGTGGTATTTAACGGCTGCCTATCCCCAGAGGAAAGTGCATGGTTTAAGTTGCAGGTGGCCTTCAAACAGACAAGTAACAAGCATGTAGGCACCTAAAGCACCGTTTATAGAACCTGTTCAAGAAGAGTTGAAAGAGCTGGGAAAAGTTGCAGGCCTCTTCACCACTGGGGGGCGACAAACCTTGTTCCACCAGATTGTGGTAATCTATTTCTAGGGGTTCACAAGGGTACCCCCCTCCTGGAAATTCTTCCATATTTACCCTGACAATCTTATTAAACAAGCACTACAATATCTGTAATGCTCTATGCTGCATTATAAATGAGAAAACTCCCCCCCCCCTCCTTTCCCCTCTACTTTCCCCCCCCCTTCCCCCCCCCCCCCCCCCCCCCCCCCCATCCCCCCAGTCCTTATGGGCCAGCAGGAGAGGATATGACTTGGCTCCTGCTGCATTGTTTATACTGCTTACAAGATCTAGGTTGTAAACTCTGTACTTTCATAACCCCCTCTCCCGTCTTTATTTCTTCCATGTAGTAACAAGAGAGGGAGTAGGGGGTATGATACTTTTTATTGGACCAACAAGTAGTTGACATGTTACAAGCTTCCGAACCTCTCCGGCTCCTTCATCAGGTCCCCACCCTTGTTTGTTTCTTTATTTCTGTATCCCATCAGTCCTGAAAATCTTTCAATAAACTTTGAGCTTTAAATGTATATATTTCTTTAAATCAGAGAAGCGAAGCAAACGATTTATGCATTAGTAACACGTAGATACCACATGGAAACGTGCGACACATAATGTTCTACCTTTTCCTCTGAGCCTGCTCCTTATTATTCAGCTTGATTTAGCCCAATTATTGGGGAGAGGGGGATGGAGGAGAGAAGTTACAAAAAAATCAGTGAATCTGCCTCTTGCGAGCTGCACTATTCCTGGCCATTTTCCTTTGACGGTGCTCTAACTAGCTAATTTCCCGTTTATAATAGGCATGAAACATGTATGTTGGTCCTAGCTGTGACTACACCTCTATTATTGTGAGTTAGACGGCAGTGGTGAATCAACAGAGCTAGCAGAGGGCGAGGGTGTCTCAAAACAAAGGCTACGTCCATAGCGGGGGAAGCCGCACTGAGCCGCGCGGACGCTCCGCGCTGAGTCCCGGCATCCTCAATGAGGATGTCTTTAGAGGGGGCTCACGCGAGCGTCCGCAGGTGTGCTCAGGAGTTGGGATTTTCAGCCGACAGCAAAGCCTGTTTCTCAGCGCGCTGTCAGCTGAAAACCTCCAATCACAGCAAAGCAGCGTCAACGTCGCGGCGCCGTGACGTTGATGCGTTCGGGCTATTGGCCCAACGACATCACTGCCCCGCCTCCCCCCACCTCCCCCCGCCTCCCGATCGTGCACGCTGGCTCGCCTGCCAGTCCATGGGATCGCTCCTGAGCGGTCAGGCGAGCCTCAGCGTCAGCGCGGGCTGAGGCTCTATAGACGCAGCCTAAGGATGAAGGAGTAGCTCAGTGCTAATGTGTAATGTGCAGCGGCTGGACCGGTTTCAAATTCCAGTATCAACTCTCCTCGTGGCATTGGGCCAGTCTCTATGCCCCCCTGTGCCCCAGGCACCGACATTGGAATGTCAACTTCCCTGCAAAATTCCCACAGTGCTGAGCAAGGAAATGACTTGTTTTTCTGATATGAGAATAACCCCCCCCAGGGTTTGGATTTTTCCGCAGATGTTTCATATCGCCGTGCAGTGCAGAAGATTATTTTCAGTAGTCGGCAGTAACCACTCCCAATCCCCAAACATGACCGTCTGCCTTTATTCGACTGGTATAAATAGGCTGGTGAGGAATGTGCTGCCCAGACGTTCCTCCTCCCTTCCAGATCGGTGGGTATTAGGTTCCAGTTACCGGTTTCTTTTTCTCTTTCGATGTTTTCGGGGCAGAACTGCTGACCAAGCCCTCCCATGTGCCCCAGAATCTGCGCGGTGATGTAACTCCTCACACCAGAACGTCCCCGTGAACGCCTTAGGCCCCGGACATGTTAGGTGCTTGCTGGTGGAAGCGCGCTGAGGCGCGCTCCCGCTCAGCACTGAGCCCCTACAGCCGCAATTAGAGCGGCTTTAGTAGGGGCTCACCTGCGCTTCCGCGCGCTTGCGGAAGCGCAGGTCTTGGGGGAATTTCAAATTCCCCCGCTTGCCGGCGAGACAGGCCGGTCACAGTGAGCGGTTCGCCCAATGAGGGCGAACCAGCTCCATGACATCACTGGCCCGCCCCTGGCCAGTGACGCGCCCGCCCCCGGACCGCCCCGTGACGGCTGCTGAGAGCGCGTGCGGTAAGCAACCGCAAGGCCAGGGAAAGCATCCGCTTTCCCTGAGCCTCAGCGCGCCTCAGCACGCCAGCGGTAAGCGTGTCCGAGGCCTTAGTGTCCAAAGCGCCAGCAACACATTTATAACAGCAAAAAAAGTCTAAATCAAACATTTGTCCAATTATCAAACCTGCTGCAAGTAAACATGTTTAAAGCAGCAGTTCAAGCTGCCATTTTTTTAAACTCCCCCCCCCCTTAATATTTGCATCAATACAATCCACACACTGATAAGTAATTAGCTAAGTTGCCGATCGATCCGTTCTACTGTGATCGATCTGCAAAGATTCGGCTCAGGGGTTCACTAAATGGCTGTCAGTGCAGCAGAAGAGGACCGAAGATGCAAAGTTCTGTGGGGAAGACCATGTGACTAGGCAGTCCCTAGATACAGTTGGTGCACAGCTAGAGAGAGAGGGCCGGGCTCAAAAAGGGGTGTGCCAGAACCAGTTTCAGTAGAGGAAGGGGATGTGACTTTGTAAATGGTTGCTATAGAAACAAAAAAGTCTTGTTACATTATAATACATTACAAATTAAATTCAGAGTTATTAAAAAAATGCTACAAGTTTTTCCTCATAGTACAGAACTGATTTATTTTAAAAGAAAAACACAAATATGGGATACTGCTTGGTCTGCGGCTTTAAGATGATTTCATTTGAGACAGCAAAGGAAACAATGTATCAATGTAATTGGCTTCTTTAGCAAGTATTTGACTTATTGGTGCCCTGAGTAAACATAACATTGTTTTCGTTTTCTTTGAGTCAATTGAAACCCGTTCTTATCACATACTGCACTCCCTTATTATTACTTCACAAATACAATTAAACACCTGGAGGCCCTGTGCATTAAGGCAAAAGTGGGGCAATTCTGGGGCAAAACATTGCTCTTGTATAGATGGATCAAAGCAAATAAATCCTATATCAATGTGGTAAGAAAAATTAGATTTCTTGTTATTTCGATGTGATTTTTTTTATTTGATACAGCTGGTTCCGTTTCTCCACCCCCCCCCCCTTCCCCAAATTGCACTCCTTTTGCCTTGATATATAGGGAACGTTAGGTAGTATGGTCCTAAAACTTCCCCCTTGATGTTGAAGGGTCCCAGAAATTATTTGTTTTTCTCAAATAATATTTCAGGACATCACTAAAGAGAGACGTCATTCAGGTGCTTGTCCTCAGTCATGTAAAGCGGAAATCCCTACAGCACCCACGTCCCGATGGGCAACATCAGGGGTGACCAACTCCAGTCCCCAAGGGCCACCAACAGGTCAGGTTTTAAGGATAGCAATAAGTAGATAGAGCAGGTCTGGCAAACGAATCCTGACCACAAGCCATAAAATCGAGGGCAGCAACCCTTAGCTATATCAGTATAGTGGTATACATGCACTTTTCTATAGCCGGAACGGGGGAATCCAGTACTTAGTAGTTTAGTTCCTTATCTGCGCATGCGCCGGACGACGGGACTGGGGAGTCTCTCTTGCCACTGCCAGGGGTCTGTCTCTGTATCGGGTGAGCTCCCTAGAGGTGCGTGTCTCCCTGAGATTGATTCAAGACTGGTATGGGCAGGGAGTTCTTCAGTGCTCAGCCGCGGGACGCATGCGCGATGAGCGCGACTCTCATTGGTCAGTGACGTCACGTGACGTCACTGTTTGGCGCGAAAAACGGCAGTCAGCTGTATTTAAATTGTTTGTTACACCGTGTATGGCACTTCTTGATAAAGTGCACTAGCACGAAACGCGTAGAAGGGTTGCTGCCCTCGATTTTATGGCTTGTCAATAAAGGATTCGTTTGCCAGACCTGCTCCTTCTACTTATTGCTGTGCGCTGCACACTTTTGCTTTTGGACTCTTCATTCTGCTACAGCTGCACGCTCTGGAAGGGAGGCTCTGGGAGATCTGAGTATCGTGAGTAAATTACCTGGGGCTAACCCAATG
Organism: Ascaphus truei; assembly: GCA_036426205.1. Classification (NCBI taxonomy): domain Eukaryota; kingdom Metazoa; phylum Chordata; class Amphibia; order Anura; family Ascaphidae; genus Ascaphus; species Ascaphus truei. Next base: position 286,198,765 of record CM071568.1, on the reverse strand, counting down.
AGGAAGGGGAGGGTGTCCTTGGGCAACCTACCCCAACCTTCAGGGTAACCTTAGTGCCCCCCTAAAGGTTTAGCACTGTTACTACTTTATTATTAATACCCAGTTTATGCTCCCTTCCACCACATATATACGGTCCCAGCACTTTTGAGCACCATCACACCACTAAACCAGGTTTTAAGGATATCCCTGCTTCAGCACAGGTGGCTCATTCTTCGACCCTGCGGCCCTTGAGGACTGGAGTTGGACACTTTTTGGCTACATGTCCCTTCATTCTTCGGATGAGAGCTTCCATTTTCTTGGACATCAGATTGCACATAACTTCGTAGGGTTGTTGCTTTAAAATCTATTACTGATGGAGGGGGGGGGGGGGGGGGTTGTGCTTCAAAGGATCTCCATTCATAAAGCGGATTAACGTGGGCCACTGAAGCTGCCACATTCCATCAGGCTGCGTTACACATCTGCTAGTTTCGTGAATGCCAATTACTGAATGGCGGGTAGCCCGACCCAGTGCCCCAGCAAAACATGACAGCCGCCTCTGGCCTTTCTTCCTGCTACTGCTTTCAGGAACCTTCTATTGCCAACAGGCTGAAATATGCCATTCTATCTACAGCAACATATATATTAATTGTGACCCCCTGGCTGCCTCGGTTACCCACCGACCACATTTTGGCTGACAGTCTAGGAAAGAGACTGGCCAGTTTTAAACTTCCCCTTTTTTAATTATTATTATTTTTATTATTATTACTTTATTTCACTTTGAATCTATAGTTTGGACATAGACAAAGAAACAATATATGGGCATTGTTGCCCTTTCCTCTGATTCGGAACAGTATTTACTTTCCCGAGGTTAGGTGCAGGTGTCGGATGATGTAAAGATAGAGAATTCAGCACTTTACACTTGAAGAACAGCACTTTCCTGTCTGCCGACTGTCCCACGTGCGCCGGGTAACCGGAGATATCCCAGGTGGGAGAGTTGTTCTAGGAGCCCCCTCAGCCACGCGGTCCGACCCAGGTTTGTGGCGAGCACAGTCGTGACACTCTCTCATCCCCCCTCTGTCTCTCTCTTCCGCTTTGTCTCTGTCCCCCCTTTCTTAATCTTCCCCCCTCTATCTCACACTTCCTCCCTTTCACTCCACCTCCCTCTACAGTAACTCCCCAACCTCCCTCCCCATCCCACTTTTACACCCCCTCGCTTGCTCTCTCCCCCCCCCCCTCCTCTTTCACTGTCACACCCCGCCCCTTCCTCTCAATCTCTTCCCCCCTGCTGTTTCTCTCTCTCGCCCCATCTCCTCTTTCTCCCCCCCCCCTTTTTCTTTACATTACCCCCTTTGTCTATTAGATCAGGGGTGCGCAAACTGGGGGGCGCTGGATTTTTCTAGGGGGGCGCGGCGGTTGCAGAGGCCCCGCGCTCTTCCCCGAGGCATTTAAATTAAATGCTGGGGGACCGCGCGAGGCCTCTGCAACCTCAACTTACCGGGATTCAGCCAGCTTCTGGTCAGGTTGCATGACAACGCAGCGTCAAATGATGCCGCTGGGTCATGCGACATCGCGCGTCATCATGGTAACGCGTGTGAAATGACGCTGTGGGGTCATGTGTAGTGACCCACGGCAGCATTTGACGCCGGTTCACTGGAGAGGTGGGGCACGAGCGCTGGGGCCGGCACGCAGGGGGGATACAGCTAAACACTTTACGCACCCTTTGATAAGTGGCATTCCCCTACTTGTTTCTAAATGCCTGATTTTAAGGGCTAACCTGTGAGTCTGTATTGGGCTTATGTGCATTCGCTCCCATTACACTGCTTTTACCACCTGCACTATTCTGCTGTTTCTCTCATTTTACATGGAACTTACGCACTGTGCTACACGTACTGATGCATTGGAGCTCTGTACCGCAGGGGGGAGGAAAGAACCGTCTGTCTACATCATACATTTGAGGAAGGTTGCACCATCGTGAGATCTGACCATCTGATATTTGCACTTGCATTATACTGCACAATTTTCTCTGCTCTTTTTTTGCCGGCGCTCCCTCTGTTTTTCTTTCTCATTGCTTTCTAAAAGAACCCCCCCCCCCAGGAGAGTCTTACGAGGGTTGAGTGAAGGCAACAAGGCTTATAATACTAACTATTAGTGTGGTTTTTCCTTACCAGCACTATCACTAGTTTGATTATTTCTTTCACTTGCATTTCTTTTTGTTGGAAACACTTAAGAGCGCCGGGTGAATTTCTTTTACTCACATCGTAGGACAAAGCTGCATTTTGAGTTGCAGCTGGATACTTGGGCTAAGAGGTCAATATATTAATATGTTCTACATTACATTATGTATTTTTATCACCTATTCTACTGTATGTTGGCCATTCTTATCTTGCCTATGTACAGTATATAGTGGCCAATATATACATAAGCCAGATGAGCCTGTGATAGGTGATAAAATGTGTCGATATTTTTTTTTACAGTAGCCGGACATTGAGTTTAGTGAATAGCATGTGAATAAGTAACTTGCCGTTACACTCGTTTGCATTGTCATTTGCTAAATATCACATCGCTACAGTAAAAAGTCCCCGATCCCTGCTTTATCACTGGCGATACAGCTGTAAGGAATAGGTCAATAACGAAAATTGGCGGTAAACACGGATAATGTCAATTGTTTTTCATTCATCAACCTTTAGTGAATGAACGCCAAAGTACCTTGGTACACTGACATGGGATTAAAAGAAGGTTCTTTGTGTCACTGCAGCACTGGTAAATGTGGAGATTAATGCCACACTTTAACATGACAGATTTTATTGACACCAAGCAGGGGGAAATTTGGTAGATATAAACTTTGATTTATCCCATATAAAACAGAGTAACTGACACAGAGCACTTTAACTTAATGTCTGTTGCCCAGATTTATATCCTCCAATCAGCCAGCAGTCAATAAAAGTTACTTATCACTCATTTAAACATGTTAATTGGGTAACAGTGCTGCGAAGATTTAGGGTGAAGGATCTTGCAAACCAATTTGTTACATGATACCAGCCCAGGAGACTTAAGGGAACATGTTTCATTGCTGTGCTTGTTTGGTCTAGAACAGTGTTTTTCAACAGGGGTTCCGGGTAACCCTTGGGTTCCCCAGGCGTCCCTAAACGGTTCCCTGCAATTTTCAGTCATTTTGAAAATTGTATCAAATACAGAAGATTTTACAAAGCATCTGATCACAGAGTTCCTATTAGCGATGGTTGGGGGTTCCTCCGAATTTCCCTTATAGTTCCTTAACAAATAAAAAAAAGGAAATCACTGGTCTAGAACAGTAAAAGGTTGATAGCCTTTCACATACGGTGTGAGATAGTCTTATTAGTACCTCCGTTCTAGGAGACAGAAAATACAACTTGTTCAGACCAAATACTGACCCCTATAAAAAAATATATAAGAGAAATACGTCTTCCTCTTCACGATCGTCAAACTCCGAATCCTTTTTTCTCTGGAGAGTGTGACTTTAAGGGTCACTGTGATTGTGTAACTTTATTTTGTAAATGCTCTTGGGAGTTATTGTTGGCAAGGATATAAATTCAGGAAGTGTCTGATGATAACCCGTCTATTGTGTTTTCCCGTGTTGTGTACACACGGAATGTATTTTATTTCTCATTACTACGTTTATTTGCACATTGTAAATAAACCCGTTCCACAAAATACAAACGTAAATAGAATACATGCAATTGACGGGAATTCAAGTAGCCACGGTGACCCTACAGCTTTTACAGTATATAGCCTCTTTGTATTTTATACCAACTACTTAACCCCTATACTGGACCTTCATCTGTTACCCCCTTTAATCCACTGTTTATTTAATCGTATGCTAGTCGACCTCTTCATTCTTCAGCCTGTAATGTGTTAATGTGCTCTGGATAATTTGGCTAGTTCATGTGACTTGCTAGCACTATAAATACTGAATTAGCTTGAACAAGGCATTGTATCACATTGTTTAGGGTAGCCAGAGTTATGCCTGGAGGTATGCCAGGAGTGGGTTACTGTATGTTGTTTGATATTGTATGTACAGTACAGTATATCTTTATTTACTGAAAGTAGCACAATCCATGCACATACTGTAGTGCTTCACAGCAGTAATACACGTGACATAATAATATAACATACAGCTCAACCCCGTTATAGCGCGATCCGCTACAACGCGGTTATTAGGAATAGGGCTCAGATACTAAGTAAGGTTAGTAGGAATAGGGCTGGAATACTAAGTAAGGTTAGTAGGAATAGGGCTGGAATACTAAGTCAGGTGATTAGGAATAGGGCTGGAAAACTAAGTGAGGCTATTAGGAATAGGGCTGGAATACTAAGTGCGGTTATTAGGAATAGGGATGGAATACTAAGTGCGGTTATTAGGAATTGGGCTGGAATACTAAGTGAGGTTATTATGAATAGGGCTCAGATACCAAGTGAGGTTATTAGGAATAGGGCTCAGATACTAAGTGAGCTTTTTAGGACTATGGCTCAGATACTAAGTGAGCTTATTAGGAATATTGTAAAATAAATAAAATAATAATTTATAAATTATACATTATAATTAAAATAAAAATAAAATAATAATTTATAAATTATTTTATTTTAATTACAATGTATAATTTATCAATTAATATTTAATTTATTTTATCATTTATAAATTATACGATATCATACAGGAATGGATGTGGTGGTGTTGGTGTAGGCACTTGTCTGTGTTGCGAGATAAGATTTGTAGGTTGCAGTTGTGTATCCTCTTGCCCCATGCAGGCCCTAGCTGAGAGGCCGCCGCTTGCTCAGAGGCCTCTGAGGAGTTGGAGGGCGGCCTGAACTACCGTGGTCTCTAGGAAAGCAACGGTCGCAGATCCCAGGCACATCCCGCAATCACAACTCCCATGGTGTATTTATTAGCAGGGCACAACTGCCCCACAAAAGCGCCTACTGCGGTCAAAAAGGAGGTGGGAGCGCTTGGAATTAATAAGAAGCGCAGCGACAGGAAAATAGGACTCCAGAAAAGGAGGCAGATGTCATTCTCTGGGGACTGGTGAGCTGGCTAGGAATGATGTTTTGGCAGCGCAGAAGGAATTTAGGGCGTTAGGCACAGCTCACAGGCAGGTACTGTCGCAACCTCAGTGGCTTTTTCAGAGGTATTGCAGTAAATAGGGGGGACTTTAATGCAAGGTTGAGGAAGGGATGTGCGGAGGAGGGATTTGGATGTATTGGACATAGCTGTTCCACCTGGAGGGATACGGTTCTACACAAGAGAGATGGGCTACACCCATCCCTGGAGGGGGGCAGGATACTCAGTGAGCAGTTCACATGCTTCATTAGCAAGTATTTAAAATTGCTAAAAGAAACATTTAAGCTGCACAGGATACCGGCAGTTTGAGGTTTTTTTTTTATCATTGCCCAATCCTAGTTCAGATGACTGGAGAAGAGCCAGCATAGTCCCACTGCACGAAAGCGGAAGTAGGGAGGAGGCAGGTAAGTACAGGCCAGTGATCCCGACGTCAGTAGTGGGGAAATGAATGAGGACGCGGCTGGAAGAAAGAATGGTTGAATATCGGACGACTTACATGATCCCCGGCAGCATGGATTTCCTGGGAGGAGACCCTGTCAAAACCAATCTGATTGCTGTTTTTGACTGAGTGACCAATGTTATAAATCGGATGGAGCAGTTTATGTAGCGTATGCGGGAGTCCCTGCTTCTGAATGGGACCCACGCAGCATTATGCCGCGTCCATGCTTAGTGCGTTGCGAGTGCGACACGAACAAATGGGCGTGCCTCAATAGGACGGCGATAATGCGCGCGGGGCTGATAAAGTGCCGATTTTTCTTGTGTCAAAATAATTTGATTGTCGCGCGACGGTCGGGTCACGTGAGCGGTTCCGCCAATGAGGGTGAACCAGCTCTGTGACGTCATGGCCACGCCTCCCCATCACGTCTCCTCCTAGGCCACAAATCGCCTCTGCTGCAGGCGCATGCAACGCCACGCGCTCCGTCCTCTCATGGGCTCGGCCCTAATCTTCTGACTGAAACTAACTTGCACTACAGCAGCAGCAGCCCGTCTCCCTCTGTCTCTATCTCTCTGCTGTCTCTATCTCTCCATCCTTGCTGTCTCTCTCCCACCCTCCCTGCTGTCTCCCTTTCTCCCTCCCTGCTGTCTCTCTCTCTCCCTCCCTGCTGTCTGTCTCTTTCCCTCTCTGCTATCTCCCTCTCTCCCTCCCTGCTGTCTGTCTCCCTTTCTCCCTCCCTGCTGTCTCCCTCCCACCCTCCCTGCTGTCTCCCTCTCTCCCTCCCACCCTCCCTGCTGTCTCCCTCTCTCCCTCCCTGCTGTCTGTCTCCCTTTCTCCCTGCCTGCTGTCTCTCTCTTCCTCTCTGCTGTTTCCCTCTCTCCCTCCTTGCTGTCTCCCTCACTCTATCCCTCCCACCCTGCCGTCTCCCTCTCTCCCTCCTTGCTGTCTCCCTTTATCCCTCCTTCCCTGCTGTCTCCCTCTATCCTTCCCACCCTGCTGTCTCCCTCTCCTGCTGTCTCCCTCTATCCCTCCCACCCTGCTGTCTCCCTCTATCCCTCCCTCCCTGGTTTCTCCCTCTTTCTCCCTGCTGTCTCCCTCTCTCCCTCCCTCTCTGCTGTTTCCCTCTCTGCTGTCTCCCTCTCTCCCTCCCTCCCTGCTGTCTCCCTCTCTCTCTGCCGTCTCTCTCTCTCCACCAGCCTGGATGACGTCTTAGGGCTGGGACCCGCTGCGCCCGGCGGCGCGGGCGGCCGCACGAGCGGACCCCAGCAGCAGGGGAATCCTCCCGAGCCGGTCCCAGTCCCCCCTCATGGCACGGCTCACTACGCGCTGTGACGCGTCAGCCGCTAGGGGATTCAAGAGAATTGTAGTCCCAAGCGGGACGCGTCACGTGGTGTGGCTGTGAGCCAATGAGGAGGGGAGGCTTCGGGGAGCGGGAGGAGAGTGTGGGGGGAAAGCAGCGTGAGTGCCTGCCTGTGTGTGTGTGTGTATGTGTGTGCCTGAGTGCCTGTCTGTGTGTGTGTATGTGTGTGCCTGAGTGCGTGAGTGCCTCTGTGTGTGTGTATGTGTGTGCCTGTCTGTGTGTGTGCCTGAGTGCGTGTCTGTGTGTGAGGATTTGAGGGGCTGAGGATTTGAGGGGCTCAGCGGTTGAGGGGCTGAAGGGCTGAACGGCTGAATTGAGGGGCTAAACTGCTGACGGGCGGTCCCGCCCCCTCACGTCATGGCCGCGCCCCCCCACGTCATGGCCGCGCCCCCCCCACCAGCAACTTATCTGACCACGGCCCCCCCCACCCATGGCAGCTCCGCAAAAAGGTCCCTTTGGACTGGAAAAGCCCCAAGTGCTCTTCCACCTTGGTCCCGCCGGCCTGTCTGCTAATGCGGGTGCGTGGCTGAGGCAGCGGGGCCTTAGTCCTTAGGCCAATCCCCCTATGGGTGCTGCACGTCATGGACGCCCCCCCCCCCACGTCATGCCGCACCCCCCCACCCGTTTTTGGCCACTCCCCCCCCCGCTCCGCAAAATGGTCCCTTTGGACCGGAAAAACCCAAGTGCCTCTCACCGCGCTGCCTGTCTGCAGTGCGGGCGCGTGGTCCTGAGCAGCGGGGCCTTAGCCTTAGGCCGCATCCAGCGCGCCTTCAGCTGGAGAGATTTGTGCCCTCTAGGTGGATCAAACAAGGGCGTTTCGGTCGTCGGCGTGGCAAAAAAACATTTTCCTCTCTCCTGCGTAATCGCGAGTGCCGGCGCTCTGCTTCGCGTAAACGGTCCGTGCGCTTTATGGCCAGCCTCATAGAGGCATGTGCATTTTCATCGTGCCATCGTGCTCACCACGGCGCGGCCTTAGATCGCACAAATATCCATATTCGGTCATCATATGACTCATCCAGCTGCCAGAGAGACAGCGCAGAGGAGAGAGACAGCGCAGAGGGAAAGAGACAGCACAGAGGAGAGGAGACATGGGCTCTGTTAATTATTTGGAGTCAGAAGATTAACGTGTGCAGGGGACCCATCCAAATCAGGGACCCCCCACAGAGTTATACCTCTAATTGATTTGACGACCCCCACACATTTTTTAAACAACCCCAAGGGTGTCCCAACCAGCGCAGGGTTGTGCACAACTGACATAGTATTGACTTTAAAAAGACATGGAGTACAGTATGTCCATCAGAGTTCAACCTATGTTTAAATTTAGATGCCGAGATAACCCCTCCAAATGTATGTATTTCAGTACTAATATATTTATCCAGAGGAAAGAAAAAAAACCTCCAGTGAAACATTATCCAATTATGTCTCATAGGAGAAACATAAATCTCCTTCCTGACTCCAGTAATGGCAATTAGATTATCTCCCTGGATCACAATCCTTTCCCTGTTTACTTATTTGGTATATTGTTACATAGATACATGTAGATGAGTTGAAATAACCATACGTATGTACATCAAGTTCAACCTATGTTATTTAGACGACAGATCACTTTATCCTATTCCGTACTTACATATACAGTATTGATCCAGAGGAAGGCAGCAAAAAACCCCAGTGTGAAACATAATCTAATAAAGTCTCATAGTGGAAAAATAATTTCCTTCCTGACTACAAAATGGCAACAGATTACTCCCTGGATCACATCCTTCCCTGTTTACTAATTTATATATATATATATAATATTATATAATATTATATTAATATATATAAGAGAGAGAGAGAAGACAGTTGGCACACTGTAAACTGTTAATCAACTGATGCTTTCCCATATGCACCTGAACAATACATTTTACCAGATGGAGGTCGGAAAGAGACAAAGCACACAGCCAGAAACCCAGAAACACTGTATTCAAAAGAAGTACATGGCACTGATCCAACGTTCGGTCATCCTGAGGAAGGTCACACTTTGATAACCGAAACGTGGATGCATTGCCTGTACCTTCTTTTGAATACAGTGTTTCTGGATTTCCCTGGCTGTGTGTGCTGTCTCGTTTTTCCGGACCTCCATCTGGTAAAATGTATCTGTATGTATTATATATATATGATATATATATATAGTTATATATATATACATATATCTATATAATCTCCCTGAATACCTTTCCTTTCTAAAAAGGTCCACCTTTTTTTGAACAAATCTATTGTATCTGCCATCGCAGTCTCCATGGGTAATGAATTCCACTTTTAACTGCCCTTACTGTTTCACACAAAGTACAGGAGGAAGCATATTTCAGAGAAAGAGGGTGCATAACAGAGGCTATTCTCGGACCACGGGTGAGGTGTTGAGATATAATGTGAGGAGGGTGTTTCTTCACAGAAAGGATGTGTGAATTTGTGGAATAGGCTCCCGCATAATTGGTAACGGCTAATAGAGGAAGGGAATTAAGAACATGACTTATCTACAGACATAAGGCTATACTATACGAGTTTTACAGCACATAGGAATGGACGACTACTGAGTAGGTCCAAAGGGGTCTTATCTTTCATGCAAATCCAACCAATCATTCCCTCTGATATCTAAAAGCTCCAATACTTCCACTGTTATCCATGCCCTGTTTACCCTCTGCTTTATGCTCACTATTTCTAACAACACACTAGCATGCAAGTCTTCCTCTCTCCCTCTCTCACATGTCTGAAACTTGGCTCTCACACTTTGCCTCTGCTCTGGTGCTCTTTTCACACATACCTCACGCCGCGGGATCGTGTGGTGGAGTGAGAATTCTTCTCCCTGCAATTTGTAAACTCCTGCCCATCTGCTTTACCGACTCTCTCATCCATCCTGTTCACATTTTCTCTCCACTCATGGCATTGCTGTCATATATATATATATTTTTTTTATGTTGTGTCTTTACACATTTTCCCAGTTTCATGAGCTCACTACACGATGTGTGTTAAAGCAACATAAAATGATACTGTGTATTATTTGCGGGACTGGTTTACTTAAATACCTTTGGATGATCATTTTTTGTCTGAACTCTCCAAGTCTCCATCCAAAAAGGCTAGCAAAGGAGCTGAGATCCTGCAAGAGAAATACACCACGTTTACAGTCATTCTTATCCGAGAACATACAATTGTGCTTACAATTTATGGTCAGAAGCTATAGCGGAATAGACTTGGCACAGTATATATAAGGCTCATAAAACATGACTTTTGATGCACACATCAACCTTGTTTATTTCTATTCGGGATGAGAAAGTTTTGCGGTTTCAAATCTGACCTCCGAACTTCTGACCTTATTTTCTAAACTGAGATAAAGTTTTAGTAGCGAAAAACCCTAAGACAAAGTTAATCCACCTGGATCAGTCTTCTTTGTATTTATTTTTATTTATATAATAAACTGGCACAGCTTTTGGTGAGTGTAACGAAAAACGCAGAGCGAAAAAGTTCCAATCGAAACTGGAATACCCCCTCGAGGAAAGGAACAAGGAGGAGCAGAGACAGCAAGGAGAGGCTGACTAACAGAGACAACGGAAGGAGAGGCTGAGACAGAGACAGCAAGGAGAGGACGAGACTGCAAAAAAGGATGAGACAGCAAGGCGAGGATGAACAGAGACAGCAAGGCGAGGATGAGACAGAGACAGCAAGGGCGAGGATGACAAACAGCAGGGTGAGGATGAGAGAGACAGCAAGGAGGGAAAGAAAGACAGAGACACGCAAAAGAGGATGAGACGAGACAGCAAGGAGAAGATGATGACAGAACAGCAAGGAGAGATGAGACAGAGCAGCAAGGAGAGGACGAGATAGCAAGGAGAGGATGAGGAGAGACTGCAAGTAAGAGGGTGGAAGATACAACAGAAAGGAGAGGACGATACAGTGCGATAGAAGGAGGGGAGTGTAGTGGGCCATAGGAGCAACATAGTAAGACAGGGGAGGAGAGTGCAAGAGAGGCGGGCATGATGGAGGAGAGAGTAAGGTGGGGAAGACTGGACGAGACAGCAAGGCGTTACCGGGAGGGTGTGAAAAACAAAGAGTAATGTTCACATAATACCTTTAACATCTTCTCAGATCTGCGAATGTTACAACTGGGTACAGTTAGTATTATTAGTTAGACCAAGAGTGGCCAACTTCCAGTCCTCAAGGGCCACCAACAGGTCAGGTTTTCAGGATATCCCTGCTGTCATCCAGGTGGCTCAATCAGTGACTCATCCGAAGACTGCACCACCTGTGCTAAAGCAGGGATACCCTGAAAACCTGACCCTGTTTGGCTCCTGAGACTGATGGAGTGTGGCCGCCGCTGGCGTTATTCACAGGTCCAAGAAAATGAAAAACGAGTTAATCTACATGTCAGGGCCTTTTTCTTACATGTTTTTCCATGCAGGCGTAATAAATAAAAAGTAAACCATTTCTGTGACCAACATTTTATGATCACGCTGAAAATAATACTATCCGATGTCGTCAAACATTACACCTGCTGGACTTTATTTTTGAGTAAATATATTTTGGTCAAAATACACCGAGATTATATTATGTACAGTTCTCTGTAACCAGGCCCTCAATCCCAGGATGACACCTTTGCTTAGGGCAAGATGTTTTTAAGAAGACATAGGGTGTAATGTTTCCTATCTGAAAATAATCCGCTGCGAAGTGTTGATTCAACATCTTTGTGGATCATTTGCCAAGGAGAAGGAGAACAATGCCTTTATCCTATTGAGACAATACTATGCCTTATTGCCAGAGAACTTTAAGCTTCAGTGTCAAAGGAATAGAGGAGCAGAAGTCTAGGGAGATAAGCAGGCATGGGGGCGAATTCGGTTTACAAAGCTCTGTACATTGTAATATCCTCTATGAAGAACTCTTATCTTGCTATCAAAAGGAGAATAGCAGTAATCTCCTTCCCAGTCTTGTTTTCTTACTTTCAGCTAATGAGCACTCGAGGTCTCATTGTTTCTGATCATCCACAGATTGGAAACCAATGTCCCAAAAACCTATGCTGCTGACAACAACATCATCTGTTGCAAACAGGGTTGCCACCGCTTCGGGTTTGACCCGGAGACTACGGGTTTCGGCTAGGTATCTCCGGGCTGTGGGTTGAGATTGGAAATCTCTGGGGCTGGCATGTTTGTTTGGTACAGGGACATCAATGGGGCTTCGGCTCTTCCCTTCTCCGGCGGCGGTGGCATCATCCGGCAGTATCTCCCCCTCCGTGGTCCTGTCCAATGGCATCATGTTGCTATAACAACTGGACATCACTTGACCGCGATGTCACATGACGTCCCATTGTAATGGCAACACAAATCCATTTGACGTTGCAGAGCCATGTCGGGACCATGTAGGGGGAGATGCCACCGGATGATGCCGCCAGAGAAGGTACGAACGACAGTTAAATATATAAATAAAAACCTTTTTTTAAAAACGCCTCCGGGTTATCATTGAACAGAAGGTGGCAACCCTGGTTGCAAATTACAGGTGGGAAGCGTGTATATTCCAAGCAATGGGAGCCACATTGGGGCCTAAATACTAAGAGGCTGATTCTACAGTATATGTCCAAAGTGGCTGATTGGGCCGTTTTTAGTCACAATTCCCAACCAAAGTCATAGCTTCAGCCCAAACGGCCGCTTTGGCACTTATAGAATCAGATGTATTGAGACGTGTAATTGGGCGCTCTATATTATCTGATAGGATGGTATCAATCTAAAAGTCAAATGACTACCTGATAGTGAATCCTAAAAGTGAACTAAATACCACAAATTGTGTATAATATATGGTGAAAAACTCAAGTAAATCAAAAATAACACGTGAAAATAAAGTGATCAAAATTACACAAATATCTACATACAAAGTGAATAATTGTGGATATCAAATACAGTGATTGAAAACCACCACCTAGTAGTGTAGGTAATTGAAGTGATAAGATTGAAAAGCAAAAAAAAACCCTTTGAAACTGTTCGCTGGTCTCTAGGATGCTTGGTAATTTCTCCAGGTTGGACGAGCGCAGGGTTTTCACAATAAGAACATGAACAAGATAAAAGACACACAATAGTGCGACCAATAGAATATTGGACTGTGGCTATAGGTAAGTGTGTGTCAGTCCCACTCTCAGGCACTGTTTGGCATCCCTGTTATATTCTGAGATAAAAGCCATGTTAAATTTGTTTTTATTTCTCTCATTGACCTGGTGTATCACTGGTTTAATCAGCTCACTCCGTTGGATGTTCTTAGTTTTCTCTACAGCTTTATTAATAATCCAATCAATATAATTTCTTTCTTTGAATTTATTAACTAAATTACTGGACTGTTCCTCATATATCTCTACGTTAGTGCAATTACGCTTAATACGACGCAATTGCCCATAGGGTGAAAGCAAAGACCCTGTACATTGTATGTGTAGCCCCGAGGTAAATTTGAAATCCCTGGCCCCTCTCCGCGAGTGCCGTGTGGTAGCGGGTGCCGCCGGAGGCTGCGACGGACCCGCCGGCACTTCGCGAGGGTGGGGGCCAGAGCAGGGAGTAGCGCGTTGCCCTGCGGTGCAGGCCGGTTGCCGGGGACGCGATCGGGCCGTCGCTAGGGCCGCGATCGCGTTGCCACCGGCCCGGCTTGCGAAGGAGAGGGCGCCGCCATTGCGCGTAGGTTCGCGCATGCGCAGGGACCGGAAAGCGCGCGATAGGATCCCCAGTGCAGGGAGAGATCGCGCGAGAGTAGGGAAGAAGATAGAGAGGTTGAGGCGGCCATTAGGGGTTCGCGCATGCGCGGGAGAAGCGCGCACGCGGCCCCAGTGTTTAGACAGCCCCCTGGGAACTACAATTCCCAGGAGGCTTAGGGAGACAGGCATCAGGTGCCTGAGTGTGGCCAATAGGGCTGGAGGAAGCTCAGCCCGGGAATATAGATACATTTCCCGGGCTTTGCTGCGTCAGTCAGGCAGAGGAGAAGGAAGGAGTAGGAAGGGTGCAGGGAGCGCGTGGCTCCTGTACCAGGTAAGGGTTCTCCCTAGATCCCCAGGCAGGCCCCAATTCCCGGTAAGGGCAGGGGGTAACTGAAGAGGGACGGCCATAGCTAGGGAGGTGACCCTTAGGTGTGGAAGGTGCAGTTTGGCAGTGCCACAGCGGATAGGGCTGTGCGCACTGGCAAATAGGCACAGCGTGAGTGCAGTGGATTTGCTGCGGGATCCAGGTGGCTGTGTGTGATTGCAGCTGTCTGTGTGTGTTGTCGCTGCATGTGCTGGGCGCAGTGCGTGCAGTGTGTGTGAAGCGTGTGTGAATCCCTGCAGGCTGACAGTGTGAGCTGTGTGTCGGCTGCAGGTGAGTTAGGCTGTTAGGATTAGCCAGTTACAGATAGGACTGGGTAGCTAGGGGAAGGGGGGCAGGTTATGGTTCCACCGGCCCTAGGAGTTCTCCCCAAGCCATCCCAGGTTGCGGTTCAGCAGGGACAGGCCCTAGGTTAGGGTTGCTGTCACTCTAGGAGTAGTTAGCGATAGGAAGGGATAGCGGCGGTTGCTGTTCCCATGCGGTTGGTGTTGCCGTGATCCGGTTGCAGTTCCCGTGGAGCGGTGGGACCCTCGTTGGGGTCTACCGGCAGAGTACCTGGAAAGGATCAGACGGACGTCTGACCCTTTGAGAAGTGTGTTGCGGTCCCGAGCATCGGAGTGCTCGGAAGGTACCTCTGAAGTAATATAAGTGCACCAACTGGGCCCTAGCTTAATTTAGTGACTGCGCAGTCACCCACGACCTTCCGTAGGAGTGCGGGACATTGGGTGTGGGGGATCACAGGACACTGGGTGGGGAACACCAGACATTGGGCTGAGGTGATGCGGATAGAGCATCTGGTTATGTTATGTGATGTTATGTAATGAGTTATATGTGTGTGTTAAGTAAAGTGTTAGTTATTGGTTTATCGTATACGTGTGTTATTGTATTTCTTACCCAGGGCTATCTTTCATAACGGGGATCCTGGGTAAGTGGAGGCGCTGCACCAGGTAATGGTAAGGGTTTCCCCAGGCTCCCAGCTAGCGGAGGCTCAGATCTCCTGGAGCCACAGGTGTTATGCAGTACCAGTAACCCTTTAGAGCAGGTGTGTTGTGGGGAAAGGAACCGGTTAGACCACGAGGGGCCAATGTGAGATTGGGTGGGTCGGCCGGTTCACAAAAAGGGTTACATATGCAATACATTTGCAAAATGTGAGCGTATCTCCTATTCTTTGTTTGCACAATACAACTTTTGTATACAGTATTGCCCTATGAGATTTACTCTCTTTGTTAGTTGTATGAATATATCTGGGAGTCCTCCTGCATGTCGCATCTGAGTGCCTGGCCACAAAAGCTCCCGTCAGAGAGAGATTGGATCTCTGACACGCTTTAAACCTTCATTCAATCTGTGAGTGGGACTGACACACACTTACCTATAGCCACAGTCCCAATATTTTATTGGTCGCACAATTGTGTGTCTTTCATCTTTTTCATGTTCTTATTGTGAAAACCCCGCGCTCGCCCTACCTGGAGAAATGACTTATAGAATCAGCCCGTAAGGTTTATCAACCCGAAATTGGCGCATGTGAAACTCACACTCGTGCGCGCCTATGTAATAACCTTACATTCCTCTATCTGCACCAGCTGCGTCAAAAGTTATTTCTTTCCCCACTTATTTTGGTGCACAGAAACTGCGCTAGGCATACAGATTTGTATGTGCGGGGGGAAAAAATCATTTTTCCGTGTGCCAAAAAAGTGAGACAGTGCATCAAAATCAACTTGGTATAACCATAAAAAAGGCAGATAATAGTGTTAGCGCAGAATTAAGCTGCTATGTATGAAAACAAAAAGTGAATTTGCAGCGATGTATTTATTGTAGGTTAACAAAATCATTTCAAACAACAAATGTTTTTGGAAGGTTTGGAAGGTTTGTTCTACTTTTTAGCACAGAAATTTTTAACGCAACATGAATTAAAAAAAAATGATTTTCGTACAAAAAGCCCCAATGACTTTGATATTCGCGGTTGTCCATCCAGCAGCCATTTTTGTTCCACATGGGATATGCTGCTTCACTCAGCTGGGAACGCTGTATGCGTTAATGCAGGGGTGCGCAGCAAGTGGTGCGGTGGTTAATCGCCCGTGCTCTCCCACAAGGCATTTAAATTGAATGCCGGGGGTGACCTCTGTAACTTTCTCCTACCTTGTCTTCGGCGACGCAACGCCATGATAACCCGGCATCAAATGACACCGCGGGGTGACGTCACATGATTTGACGCCGGAGTCGAGCACTGGGAGAGGGGGGGTGATGCACGAGCATGGGAGGAGAGCAGGCAGGGGGGCGCAGAGGGAAAACTTTGCGCACCCCTGCGTTAATGCACCAAACACTGGCCTGGAGTCAGCAAGGCACAATGCGGAGTATCACACCCCAAGCCGGTGCTAACAGCCGTTTGACGTTAATGGCAGATACCGCTGGACTGGAGTGCGATACTCAGGGCTGGTTTTAGAATGTTCACACCCATAGGCACTTACATTTTTGCCGCTCTAACCTCCGCCTCTTGCGGCGTCCAGACACGTTTCCATGACAAAGGAACGCCATGTGACTTCACGTTGTCATGGCAACACGTCGTCACGTAACATTGCGGCGTCATTTGATGCCACGACACTGCAGGAGGGGGGCGAGACTGCAGGAGGAGGCAAGAGACCTTTACAGAGGCCCCATGCTCAATCCAGTCTATCAGTTTCATTGTTGCGCAATGTAACGCAGCACTGGCTCGCCTCCCCTGAAATTTATTGCCACCCTGAAATTTGCCGACCCCGGCCTAGTAAGCCTATGCCTAAATACGGGCCTAGCGATACCCAGCATTGCAGCTTAATGAATCATGGCCACTGACCTCTGTTGAATATATGGACAAAATAACTTTGCTATACAGCAGGGGTGCGCAAACTTTGCAGCCTGCAACCCCCTGCCTGCTCTCCCCCCCCTGCTCGCGCCTCCCCTTCCCCCTTACCTGGTGTCCGGCGTCTTCTGACATCACAACGTCATGTGATGTCGTGTTACCATGGCGACGCTTGCTGGAGACCAGGTAAGTGAAGTTATAGAGGCCTCGCGCGCGCTCCCCGTCATTTTATTTAAATGCCTTCGGGAAGAGCGCGAGGCCTCTGTAACTGCCGCGCTCCACCCATAAACCCTCACTCCCCACCCTCCCAGTTTGCGCATCCCTGCTACACAGTATATCTTTGTTTCAGTATGTTTCAGAACTCTGTATGAGAGCAATACGTTTCAGCGTTAACCACTGCCAGTTCAATAAAGATAATGGGGCATATGTATCTAAATCTTGCAGTTACAAAACTCAGGCAAAAATGGAACAAAACAATAAAGATTTATCAAAGCAAAAAAATGTTACTTCCCACGGCACCTGATTCTTTCATAAATCTGGTGCTGTTTTTTCCCCTCGTTTTGCAACCGCCGGGAAATTAGTATGTATCCCCTAGAGCAGGGGTGCGCAAAGTAGGGGGCGCGCCCCCCAGGGGAGCCGGGAGATTTTCCAGAGGGGGGACAGCGGCAGCTACAGAGGTCCCGCGCTCTCCCCCAAGGCATTTAAATGAAATGCCGGGGCACCGCCCGAGGCCTCTGCTGCTGGTCTTATGCGGCGCTGCGCCATGGTAACTCGGCGGAGTTACGTGACCCTGCAACGTCTTTTGACACCGTAGCCGAGCAGGAGGGGGAGGGCGCGAGCCGGGAGGTGAGCCGGCAGGGGGGCGCAGAGTCAAAACTTTGCACACCCCTGCCCTAGAGTTTTGAAATGACAAATAGAGTACACAGCACAAGAAATATAAAGAGGGTTCGTTTCATGCTGGAGCTGCTGTCCTGAATGGCAGAAGTTGTGGGTTCTAATCCTGCTGGGCCTGACACTGGCACCTCCTTCATCACAAGGGTCTTTAAACTGATTGGTGTTAAGGATATATGTTAAGATGTGTGACTCATTTAAATATATTTTGTATAGGCATTAACATATCTCCCATGGTACCTCAGGTGGGTTCATTTTTCAGCACTGGCATGTCTCCCTAATTTATTTTGAGGGAGGTTGGAGGGGACATATACACATCTGGAGATATCTATTAGGTTAGGAACTCCTCCCTCCTCACAATTCCTATCTCACCACCTTTTAGGTAGCGAGGGGGGAAAAAAGCGGGCGTTTAACCCACGATATGCATCTTGGAGCTTTGTGAATAGCAGTTACTGGCCAAAAAAATGCGAGTTTCAGCCTTTTTTGAGTTACTGCTCGGCTCGTTATAACAAGAGTGATAACGCTTCTTAAAAAGTCATTTTCAAGAGATTTTGCCACGTTATCACAGCTTTGTGAATAGCTACACATGCAAAATCGCTCGCAAAGTGCATTTAACCAGCGTTAAGTCACTTCTCGAAGTTTAGTGAATAGGCCCCCAAGAATCTCCGGGTTAACTTGCAAATAAAGTATTTTAGCTTTGTTATGTTTTAGCCTCCGCTCTGTGCCAGGCTTTCCTACATCTTTCAGCTTGCTGTATTAACCCCTTGAGTGCCACCTCTGGGCAAGATTGACAGCCAAACCTAGATGGAGTGAGGCGTTGTGTGCCCCCCCCCCCCCTACCCCCATCCATTCAAGGACATATATATATTACCTGGTGAACTGCTCATTCTGACCTAGTTGTTTGGACTCTGTTCCGTGAGCCCGGTGGCATGCCGCGAACCAGACACAACTCTATGTACAATGTTCACAGAAATGTCTGTTGTACAAAGTACATTTCAGTAACAATATTACGGTCACTTCTATTGGGATGCCGTGCTGTTTGTATCGGGTTTCTGAACTTTGTGCTGTTTGCAACAAACACAGATGTCATGTTCTTGTGTAGGGTCATGTTAGCACCGGGCACACATACTGTACGCTTTCTCTGTGCTACTGGGAGGGAAACTTCCTCTCCAGAGAGAGAAAGTCACTAACTCTTACAGAATGACAGAATTAAGCCAAGCAGCTACACATGGCAATGCTGTGGTACAGTAACTGCTCGACACACAGAGGCCTATGTACTAAGCATCGCAAATTGAATTTTTCTTTCTGCGCCCCCCAAACAATAGTTGAACCTGCATCAAAATTGTCCTACAAATACAACCTGGCATACATCTTAAGTCTGTTTATTATGTTAGCATCATAAAGCACTTCTAATTCTGTGCTATGTATCAAAGATCATTTTTATTTTACATGGCACAGATGTTTTGTGCTATAGGTCTACAAAAAAAGGGAGATATTCGGCGGCAATGACAGTGATGTTTCATCCCTTTTGCGGAATAGCCCAATGTGGCCCAGTTCACTTTCAGTCCTGTTGGATGATAAATCCCTTGTGTCCTGCATCAAAACGTGAGGCACGGGATGCATGCGGAATTCTGCATCGGCACGAGACCCTCAACCTCAGAAGAATTCCCTTCATTCTACAGTGCAGAATTAACAGCCCCAGTGAAGAAACACGCAGGGAAAAAAGAAGCTGATGGTGTGAAGGAAAAATAAGAATTAATGAAGACTACTTAAGCAACTGAGGATCCATTTCTTCAATCAACATTGAGGATGGTTTGTCTGGGGACAGAAGATGGATCCCATTGAAGAGCATCCTTCAGCTCTTTTTGAAGGTCAATCTTTTTTCCATTTTTGGATAGGCCTTCAAAAGGTGAAAGTAAAGAAGACCTTTTTTTATCATTGGATCATCCTTTTGTTCTTTTAGACTACAGGGGCCACTGGAGGCCAGGAGATTTAACATATTTATTGATTAGTTCTGTGGAAGTTTGAAGGCCCTACAAATACTCAAGACCTTCTCATGAATGTTAGAAGTTTAATTGTAAACCCCTTCAGTTCCATTGAGGAACTAGACCGTCATTTAGCAGATTTACTGGGCCATCATTACACTAACCATGGGTTCCAGCGACTTCCTTACTGTATGTCCCTGTTTTATTCTGTTATATATTTTATATTGTCATGTTTTTTTTTAGGAATATATGTCACTGAGACTGATTAGACGAAGGGATTTCGCATGGTGTCACCACGTCTGCTCGGGTCCCGGACATGAAAGCCTCAGAGGTTGCCGTGGTGTTAAAGCTATCTGGGCAGTGGAGTTAGCCTCAAGTACTCACGTCATGGGATGAATGGAAGTCATCAGACCAGCCCCAGCCCAGTCTTTGAGGAGCCTAACTCCGCGGGTGGCTTCTGACTGACAAGTGGCAGAGGTGCCAGGTTGGCGCATGCCCTTGTCAGAATCTAAATCTGAGGTTGCCCGGCTTAGATAGACTGGCAGCGCTCTGATAGGCTGGTAGAATTTTTATTTTTTTTATAGAATTTTTCCCACGCTCTGATTGGCTGTAGTATTTCATGAATGAACTCTGAAATACTATAAGAAACTGTCAGCCAATCCATTCACGAGATTCTAAGCGCCAAGGCAGCAGCGTCAAATTTGAAATTGCCAAAAGATACTCTGAGAGAAATAGCAGCGAGCTGGCTTCAGAAATTTCAGGTCGAGAAATTTTCTAAGTCCCACTTTTCGGGGCCAAGTTCTGAGAATAGAACGTAGCGGTCATGGCTAGGATTGCAAGCCGAAAAGAGTACCAGGACGTTTAGTACCATCTCCCGGTCAAGGGATTTCAGCACCTCTGGAGTGGATACTGCGGTGGCGTCAGGAACTTCATGCTGATTTGATTTCCGGGACATTTCTGGACAAGTCCCGGTCAACCTAAAGACTTTGTTTTACTTATTTAATCTAGGAAAGTCGAGTTTTGTAGCCCAGACCCCCAGTAAGTGTGTTTTCTCCTGTATTTTGTAATCCACTGTGTGTACGTCTGTTTCTATGGAATAAATGACAATGTGTTTTACTATCTTATTTTGCCCAGTGAATGATCCCGGTAAAAAGGTGTAAATACCTGGTCTCCCGTGACACACTTTGATTTAATTTGTTTTATAAATATTTTTTAATGTGTCCTGGTTTTTACATTTGAAAACTGGTCATCCTAAGTACTGTGCTTTGTGTTCTAGCGCGCATATTACATAACATGATGACAATGTATTGTGCTTTGCGTTCTAGCGCGCATTATTAAATAACATGATGACAATGTATTGTGCTAATGCGTTCGAGCCACCATTATTAAATTAACCCTGATGACAATTTTATGTACTTTGCGTTCACAGTGCGCTCATTATTAAATAACATGATGACAATTGTATTGTACTGTTGCGGTTCTAGCGGCGCATATATTAAATAAGAATGATGGACAATGGTATTGTGGCTATGTTTCTACGCGCGCATGATACATAACATGTGACAATGTATGTCTATGTGTTTCTAGCCGCACATATTAACATAACATGAATGACAATGTAATTGTGGCTTTGGCGTGTTCTAGCTGCGCATTATTACTAACATGTATGACATGTATTGTGCTTTGTGTTCTTCTAAGCGCGCTTTTAATAACACTGTACAATGTATTGTGCTTTGCGTTCCTAGCGCCATTATTATGGCGGGGATAACAGGAATAGTGACAATGTATTGTCTTTGTGTTCTAGCCGCATTATTAAATACATTAGACAAGTATTGTGTCTTTGCGTTCTAAGCGCGCATATTACATAAACATGTATACAATTATGTTTGCTTTTTTGTTCTAGCGCGCATTATTACTACCTGAATACAAGGTACTTGTGCTTTGTGTTCTAGCGCGCATATTACATAACATGATGACATGATATTGTGCTTTGTGTTCTAAGCGCGCATATTACATAACAGATGACAATGTATTTGTGCTTTGTGTTCTAGCGCGCATATACATAAACATGATGACAATGTATTGTTCTTTGCGTTCTAAGCGCGCATTATTAAATAACCTGTATGACAAGTATTGTACTTTGCTTCAGCACTCATTATTACATAAACATGATGACAATGTATTGTGCTTTGTGTTCTACTAAGCTCTAGCATTATTAAATAATGATGAAAACATGTATGTGCTATTGTGGTTAATCTAAGCGCGCTTAGTTACACTAACATGATGACAATGTATTGTGTCTTTGTTTCTACCTGCGCGCATGATTACTTACAACATGATGGCACAATGTATTGTGCTTGCGTTCTAGCGCGCATTATTACATAATAACAATGTGAAGGTTTGTGCTTTTGTTTCTGCGCGGCATTATTAAACTACACATGATGCACAATGTATTGGTGCTGTTCGTTCTAAGCGGCATTATTACCAACCATGATGACAAATGTATTGTGTGCTTTTGTTCGTTCTAGACGCGCATATTACATAACATGATACAAATTATTGTCTTTGGTGTTCTAGCGCGCACTTTTACTAACATGATGTACAATGTAACACTGCATGGGAAAGGTTAAACATGGTGAGCGCTGCATTGGAGGAAAGGCAGTTGGGAATAACCTCGACACGCTGTGGAAAGTTAGCTGGAACGCTGCATGGGGAAAGGTAAAAGATGCAACGCTGCATGGGAAATGTTAACATGGCGAACCTGCATGGGAAAGGTTAAACATGGCGAACGCTTGCATGGGAAAGTTTAAACTATGGTTCAACGCTGGCATGGAAGTTTAAAACAGGCATTAGCGCTGCATGGGAAAGGTTATCATGGCAGAACGCTGGGCATGGGAAAGGTAAACAAGCGACGCTGCATGGGAAGGGTAACATGGCGAACTGCTCATGGGACAGATGATCGTCGTGGATAAACATGGCGAAGCGCTGCATGGAAAGTTTAACATGGCCGACGCGCAATGGGAAATGGTTAACATGGCGAACTGCTGCATGGAAAGGTTAAAACACATGGCGAACGCTGGCATGGGAAAGGTTAAACATGGCGAACGCTTGCAATGGGAAAGGTTAAACATGGCGAACCGCTGCAGGAAAAGGTTTAACACGCGAATCTACTGCTGGAAAGGTTCGAACACGGCTAACCTGCGAAGAAACATGGGAACGAGGGATTAAACACGGCGAACGACTGCATGGGAAAGGATAACATGTGCGAACCGCATGGGAAAGGTAAAAGGTGAGCCTGCATGGGAAAGTTAAACCTGGCGAACGCTGCATTGGAAAGGTTAAACATGGCGACGCTGCATGGGAAAGAGTTAAACACAGCGAACGCTGCATGGGAAGGTTAAACATGGCGACGCGTGCATGGGAAAAGGTTAAACATGGCGAACGCCTGAAAACATGGGAACTGCAGGAAAGGTTATAACATGGCGAACGCTGTCATGGGAAAGGTTAAACACGGCGAACAACTGCATTGGGAAATGTTATAAACATGAACGCTGATGGGAATACCGCTACACTCATTGGGAAATGATGAAACATGGCGAACGCTGCATGGGAAAGGTTAAACCGTACGCTGCTGGGACAAGAACCATGCGACCTGGGTAAAGGTAACATGGTGGCGCGAATGGACGACATGGCCTTGTAACCTAAAGCACTGGACAAAGATGCCAGAAGGGTGACGACAAGCATAGAACATCGGAGGCGCAGGCAGGAATAATTAAAAGCGTGAAGCAAAGGGTGGGAGGATGAGGGAATATGTATGAGGCTTATAGGAGGCAACAGTAGGATGCGGTGTGGTGCAGGACGGATAGGTTAGTTTTTGGAGGCTGCAAGTTAACCTGACGCTGCGAGTACTGGCAGCGCTGCATGGAAAGTGTTTAAACGGACGTGTGGAAGTACACCGGTCGGAACAGCCGTGAAGGTCAGGCGAGTGCGGGAAAGGTTAACGCGAACGTAAAAAAGGGATACCGCAGCGGCGATAGGTTACAGGCGACTGCATGGGAAGACGGAACTGCAATGAAGTTAAACATGGCGAACGGCATGGGAAGAGATGAACACGTGCGACGTGCTTCTGGAAAGGTAAAACATGGCGAGCGCTGCAATGGGAAAAGGTTAAACATGGTGAGCGCTGCATGGGAAAGGTTTAAAACTGGCGAACGCAGCATGGAAAGATGGACAACGGCAGCTCTGCATGTGAAAGGTTAACATGGCGAACGCTGCATGGGAAAGGTTAACCATGGCGAGCGCTGGCATGGGAAAGGTTAAACATGGCGAGCGCTGCAGATGGGACAGGTTAAACTGGGCGAACCTCTGCATGGAAAGGTTAAAACACGTGACCGCAACGCTGCATGGAAGGTAAACACATGGCGAACGCTGCATGGGAAAGGATGAACACGGCGAGCTCCTGCAATGCGAAAGGTAAAACATTGGCGAGCGCTGCATGTGAAAGTTTGAACATGGCAACCGCTGCATTGGAAAGGATGAACATGGCGAGCTCGGTGGAAAGGATGAAACATGGCGAACAGCTGCCGGGAAAGGTTAAACATGGCGTACGCTGCACGGGAAAGGTTAAACATGGGCGTAACGCTGCATGGGAAAGGTAAACATGGCGAACGCTGCATGGGAAAGGTTAAACATGCGAACGCTGCAATGGGAAGGTTAATCACTGGCAACGCTGCATGGAAAGGTTAAACATGGCACAACGCTGCATGGGAAAGGTTAAACATGGCAACGCTGCATGGAAAGGTTAAACATGGCAAACGCTGCATGGGAAGATGAACACGGCGAACGCTGCATGGGAAAGGTTAAACACGGCGAACGCTGCATCGGGAAAGGTTTAAACATGGCGCGAACGCTGCTGGGAAAGGTTAAACACGGCGAACGCTTGCATGGGAAAGGTTAAACATGGCGACGGTCTGCATGGGAAAGGATGAACATGGCGAACGCTGCATGGGCATGTATGAACATGGCGAACGCTTGCATGGGAAAGGTTAAACATGGCGAACGCTGCATGGAAAAGGATGAACATGGCAGCGCTGCATGGGAAAGGTTAACATGGCGAGCGCTGCATGGGAAGAGAACATGGCACGCTGCTGGAAGTTAAACATGGCGAACGCTGCATGGGAAAGGTTAAAACATGGGCGACCGCGCACATGCGGAAATGTTAGTTGAGAAAATGTGAACCGCTGGGGCGGTGTAACGCGGGACATGTAATTTGCGTCTGTACCCGGGGACATGTTTGAATTACTGTTGGCCCGCAGACATTTAAAAATGGCGTAACACCGGGAAGCTGAGGCACGCAGGAAAAGTTAAATGCGAGCGGTGAGGTCTCCCTGCGGCTGAGTGTCTGACGGAAATGAGGAGACTTCTGTGAATCTGGGGTACCTAAAGAAAAAGAAAATACTTCACATTCAAGATGAAATTGAGTCTGCGATTGGGAATGAGCAACATTGACCCGCAAGTGATTAAAGCAGTAAATAGTTCTCAAGGATCATTCCCCAGTCTGCCTTTTTCTTTTTCTTTTTTTTTTCTTTTCCCTTTAATATCCGCATCAATACACCTCCACAAATGTTAAGATAAATTAGCTAAGTTGCGATTGACTTGTTCCCGCTGTGATAGATCTGCAAAGATTCCTGCGTTCGGGTGTTCACTAAATTGCTGCCAGTGCAGAGAGAAGGACCAAAAGGTGCAAAGATTCTTAGGGAAGACCATGGACCAGCAGTCACTAGATACAATTGTGGCACTGCTAGAGAGAGGGAAGGGCTCAAAAGGGTGTGGCCACGAATATGTTGCAGAAGAGGAAGGGGATGTGACTTGCGAATGTTGCTTATTATAAACAAAAAATGCATACATAAAAAAATGTGTTCAACGTTTTTAGAAAAAAATGCTACAAGTTGTTTCTCATAGTACAGACTGATTTATATTTAAAAAAAATACGTAGGCTATTGCTTGGTTGATCCAGCTTTAAGGATGTTTGCTCTGTGTATTCTGTAACATAATTTATCCTTGGGGCATTTTGCGTACTGGATTAAACTCAATATAAGAGCGGTAATATCTTCTCTCCCAAATTTTACTCGTTTCAGAGCTCATGCTGGGGCTGGCATGAGGAAACAAAAAACAGACAGCAAGAATTTTCAGATAAAACAATGTTGCATGCACTAAATGGCCGTTCCACTATGTAGCCCAAAACAGCACATTCAATCAAGGGAACAAATCTGTACGGCAAACATTATACAGTTACAGAACTTCTGGTCATTTCTACTTGTACCACGTTATCTCCTACTTTCCTGGTGTATACAACCCAGGGGGCGCATACTGGGGGTCGTCAAGATTTTCTGGGGGTGGCGGCTTTTAGAGTCCCGCAACTCCTCCCGCACCCCCCCGGCATTTAAATTAAAATCCGGGACCCCGCTCAAAGCCTCTACCACAAACACTTAACCTTACATCTAAGCAACACGACACTGTCTATGTACATCCGCGTCAATGACTCACAAGAACCTGTGTCGCGTCATTTAGACGCCTGGCCGCGCGGTAGGGGGGTGCGATGTCACAGAGAGTAGCAGTAGGGTGCGCACAGGGAACGGTTTTGCGCACCTCTGGTCTAACCTGATCCTAAATGTGTAGCCTAGTGCCCCTGGCTATAGTCTTTTTCCACTAGCCTCAAACACTGTAACATCCTGAAAAGAACAGTGTGTTGGGGTTAAACTCTTCTGCAGCGCGCCTAGCCAGCCAGTTCAGTCTTGTGGTTTACTGTGTTTCCATATCCAGGGGCAGCCTAACACGCCAGTTAGTGTCATACCTGGGGAGGTATGACTGACTGGGTCACATTATATGGTGTTGATGCCTGTCATACCTAGAGCTTGCCATGTTATCGAGTGGGCTGGGTAACAAGCCCCTTCCCCCAGCGGTATAAAAAGCAACACTCCACCATGATTAGGTGTGTTAGTGTGTGTCTTCCCTCCATCAGAGGATGGAGTGTTCCTCCCATCCGGTGGCGTGAGGGAGTTTTAGGAGTGGATGCTTGGTTCCTCAGCCCTGGGTATCTGCTCCAGGGAAAATGGCAGGTGCATGCTGTGCACAGAATAAGACTCAGTTATAAACCGCGATGATATGTGGTCTTGGAAGGAGCAAAGATTGCCTGTGGGAACAATCCTGCCTGGTCAGATCCTCTGGAGATGGAGGCGCTGCACCCTAGGAGAAAAGCCTGCCCTGTTTGCTGCTTCCCTCCACAACACGCAGAGCGGAAGCCCCTCAGGCCTTCTGTACACCACAGGTGAGCTCACAGGCACCAGAGAAACACCCTGTAGTTGGCCAATCCTCCTGTGGGAGTGGGACAGATGCTACACCATATTCATAAAAGTGAATGTCCCCACCCATCGCTATTGTGACCCTTCCCTAAACTTTGTTCTCTTTTACAATGAAATTATATCTTTAAGATTTAAGCAAAGAAGTGGCATACAGATATACATCTTAGTTTCTAGAAGTCTTGTGCAGACACACATAGGGGCTGCATGCTGCATTGCGGTGCGGGCGACTGATCCTGCTCCCCCTGAACGCCCATTAACGTCCATGGTTTGTGCGCTAACCTTACCGGCGCTGGATTGCATTGTGCCCCCATGGTCATGGGCGTTTACTCCATTCCTCAAGACCGCCCACAGCAGGTTTTAGGATAATCCCACGCTTTGTTTACCAAGCCACGTGGCCTCAATCAAGGCCCCCAGTCAAAGACTGAGCCTCTGATTGAGCCTCCCTGCTGAAGCAGAACTGATTTGAGTCACCTGTGCTGAAGCTGGGACTGATGACCACCTGTGCTGAAGACTGGGACTGATTGAGCCAACCTGTGCCTAAGCTGGAATATGCTGAAAACCTGACCTATTTGAGGGGGGGGGGCAACTTGAGGACTGGAGTTGAGCATCCCTGTCACAGCTCACAAATCAAGGTGCTATTTAGTAAAGTGCGGTTGGCTCGCAAAACTGGCAACATAAGTATAAAAATTATCCATAAGAAAAGCAACACTCATTTTTTTTTTTCCTCTTTACATTCGTTGTAAATCTTTCCTATCACCACATTGTTATATTTTTGTATACAAGCTCCACCCGTGTTTCCCAGCCAGGAGGATCTGATAAACACTGCAGAGTGTAAGGGCCATTTTAATAATTAGCTACCATAACCTCCACTGCTGTTATTAACCATGAGTGTTTTTTTATGCAAACACCATTCATGTTCTGGCACAGAGGCTTCCCCCTGTTCCGTGCGGTTACACTGAAAGCTGCCATACGCACAGTTGAGACTCGCCTCACACTCATGGAAACAAAGGTATAGCCGGCTCAGACCACACAGCCACAGAATGTCACCTAGTGATGAGGGAAACAGACGCTCACTGCCCCGCCAAGTTAACACAACTACACTCATCCCCCCCTGCCTGTTTGTTTCTTCTTGCACTGTACGCTATCATCGGTCTGGCAACTCCCCAGTGAGGCAGATGAAGGTGAACAGTGGTGGAAAGGCTCCAGGTCAACAAGTGAAATGAAGCCAGTTGTGTTTTGGTTTCCTCCTCATTCCAACTTGGTGTAAAACTCAAGTCCATAATTGCCAAAATAACAGAAAAAGCAATGGTTTTTAAACGGCGACATAACACGTCAAAACATCACCACGTAATAAAAGAAGGAGGTCCGTGGGTTCTCAACTCCAGACATCAAGACCCAACCCCCCTCACCCCCACAGCCAGTTTTCATGGATATCCCTGTTCAGCACGGTTTGGCTCCGCCCTCCCAAGCCGCGCTCAACTGCTCACCTGCCAGGATCAACAAACAGCTCAGTTATAGCAGGCTGAGGCAAGCACACATTCCCGAGGCCTTAACAAACCAACCATTGGTCACACTCCATAGACGCACTCTTCCAGATATACTTTAAACAAAGGTTTACACCCGCGGATCGCACAATAACACAATGACAGCAAGACAATCATCCTAAGGCAAGCCATACCATTGAACTACCGTGGTACAAAGCATTGGCACCCGAGTTGCTGGTGTCAATCTACGAGCACGTTCCAACACATTGGCTCAACGCAGACACGGCCGCTGGCCTCTTAGGGTTTTACACTATAATCTCAAGTTTGAAACTGGAGGGTTAATTTTCAGATACTAGATTGTGAAAAAACAAAATTCATCCAACTGGGGCACATAAGCGTGACCGATTTTTAGGAAATATTCTATTGCTTTCTTTCATGACCGAAATATAAAGGACACAGAGTTCCTAGCATGGTGTTTTTCAACACCAGGTGTTCATAGAACTCTTGGGTCCCAGGGCAACTGCCAAAGTGTTCTTTTGTATTTTCAGTCATTTGAAAATTGGACCCAATACAGAAAACTTTGCAATGCACTAATCTCAACACACTATTAATTGGTTGGGATTCTTACAATGCATCTGATCTCAAGGCGCTATTAGAGAGGGTTGGGGTAACTTCAATGCTCAAATCTCATATTCGCTATTAGAGAGGGTTTGGGTTCCTTACAATGCATCTGATCCCGACACGTGTAATTAGAGAGGTTTGGGGTTTCCTTACAATGCATCTGATCTCAGAGACGCGCTATTAGAGAGGGTTGGATTCCTCGACATTTCACACACTATGGTTTCCTTAACCCAAAAAAGTTGGAAACCACCGACCTAGCACATTTACTAG
The DNA here is from genome assembly GCA_036426205.1 of Ascaphus truei. Lineage (NCBI taxonomy): Eukaryota > Metazoa > Chordata > Amphibia > Anura > Ascaphidae > Ascaphus > Ascaphus truei. Next base: position 286,169,377 of record CM071568.1, on the reverse strand, counting down.
CATTTAAGGGCAACCCCTTCCCAATTTAAGGATGATGCTGACTAAAAGTGCCGTTGCCTCGCTGTCTCTGTATTAGCCATTTTCCATGAATTGGCCCGCAGAATGCAAGTACTGGGCTGTGATTTTTTAGAAGGGAGCTTATCTGGGTTTTTTTTCCCATTTTCCAATCTCATTGGTTACAGCAAAACATGGTATTTCAGGGACACGCATAACTTACTTATTCAAGGATAAGGCTGTATTCTGCATGGAATTGTTTCCTGTAATAAAGCAATCTAGAAATCAGTGACTTTAAATGTGGAGTTGTTTTTTAAATATATTGAATCAATTAACACACATTCAGAAATGTAAGGTCAATCAACTCTCCTAATGATCATAATAAGATGATACTGTATCTATCAAGGAACATACATGGTGTTGATCAGCACTCGGTTGTTTTTATAGCATGGGCTGTACAAACAGTGGTTACGTGATGAATGTGTAGCCTCCAGATGGTGACCAACCGATGGGTCAAAGTAGTCAGTCAAGTAAAAAACTAGTGGCGATGCTGCACAGCTGATAGGATCAAGGAAAAGAAGTGCGGGATCAAGTGCACAATAGAGAGGAGCGTGACAGGAAGGTATGAAAGGAACCAGCTACACGTGAACCCCCGCTTGCGGTTGCCATCCTTGGGAAGTGAGCGGCACTAATGATTGACCCACCTCACATCTCAAACTCACTTCAAAATGTATTCCTCATCACTCACCCGAAAAATGCATCATACTGATTAAAATTACCTCGTAAAAGGCATATTCCATGACCCCATTGCAGCCAGAATTGTCAGGTTACTTATATCAAAATGCACAATACAGTATATATTTTCTTCAAAGAGGTTTCACCTAATTCTCTTTAATATAATTCCTTGAACGTTTCGTTCATTCCTGAACAGAGATGAGCAGCAACATGGTGCACACAACCCGGGGTACTTTACTGGGTCCTTTGTGAATGAGCCCCCGAATATTTTAAGTATTTTGGATGACGCAAATAAAACTAAGTTTAAATTGAAAGAACAGATCTACTTTTACAAAAGAAGCCTTTAAACCAAATAATTACGCAACGAATAAACACGGGGGTCATACTTTTAGATGAATTCATTCCCAATTTATAGAGCAATACTCTACCTGATTAAAAAAAACAATGCACAAGTGGAAACCTCAATCAGATGTGGTCAAGTGGCACTGGGCTGGTGTTACATGCCTCTAAACTACCTACTAAAGTTGTTTTGGCAATGAGATACCGTGTGGAATGGAACTGGTGCAACTTCTGGTGCAATTTCTGATTTTTGCGAAGGTTGATACTGATGATCATGTTATCTTGCTTAAACAAGAGCTCTGGAAAGGGAGCTCATTTAAAACTGGTTTCATTCCGATCGATCAGTAGATCCAACATGTGTCCATCAAGCTCTAACTCACACCCCTGGATTCTCACCATGCATGTCCCGCAAGGCTCTGTTCTCAAACCCACCTTACAAAACTTGACACCCTCTACATTCGATAGGCTGATTTGTTCTCCAATGCAACTACAACACACCACTGAGCCTAAATGCTGAGAAGACGAGATTGGTCATCACTTGAGTCTAGGCGCAAAGTTCGTCTTTCCTGTTTTGCCTTCAAATATGTTCTGGGGCAAGATCCCCGCCTATCTGAACAAGCTCCTCCCCCCTACCACATGCAGCACTTATCATCGAGATCGTACTCCCAAAAAACGTTCATGGTCCCAGATTTCAACAAAGTATCAGCCGCTCCTAACCGTCTACCTTCTCAAACATTACACTCACGGCCCAACCAAAACTGGAACAATCTTACCGGAGACTCTCACAGCCCGCCAGTCTTGAGTTCTTTCAACAAAGCGTCTCACATTTTAATCTGGTCTTAACTGTTATACGCTCATAATATATGTTATCCTTTTAACTCTGCACTGGCATTGTCTTGTATATAATGTATACCCTGTGTCACTATGTAACTCTATTTGTAACCATGTATATATTTGTCATCATAACTCTATGTGCCCAGGACAAACTGAAAACGAGAGGTAACTCTCAATGTAATCTTACTTCCTGTATAAACATTTTTTAAATAAAACTCTCCCTATATTTTTGTGTGACACATCCATTCCACTCTTCATATTCATTGGACCGCTCTGATGCCAAAAAAAAGAGGGATTTGTTAAGTCTTTTTGGGGACATATCGAGTCCTCTGTCAGGAATCGACTTCTTCCGCGGCTCCCCTCAACAGAGCAACTCTCTCCCCCCCCCGATAGAGCCCGCTGGACCGCACAACCACAATCCTGTCTTCACGGTCCCGGCCTCGGGCTCCTCACCCCTGCCGCCTGTCGTGGGATCACTCCCCTCGGTGATTCCCTCTGCTCACACCGGGCGCGGCCACGCCCTCCCCTTCCACACAGCGTGCACTCAACCTGCACCCGTCCTCTGGCGCTGTCCACGCGTTACGGAGCGCCTCACTCTGCACACTTCTTCTTCTGCCCCTGGTCCTCATGGCTCCGTCCCCCTCCGCACGCTGCAACGGGCATACTTAAGGTTTACGACAGACTCACTTGGCTTGTTATGGCGCAAACCAATCTGCATGTCTCCCTGTAGCTCTTCCTTTTCCGCCCTCCGTGTCTTTTGATTGGACCTCCCTCTTTACAGTCTAGCTCCTCTGCCTACTCAGTCTTTGCTCGACATAGTCCTCTGTATGGAAGTTACTTCCTGATTCTTCTTAGGTGTTTTCCTCATGTTCTGACACGGCTCGTACGACTACCCCCCTCTGTCTCTCAACCCTCACACCTCGCACTCCTTGGACATAAATCTTCACTCTGGTACCCCCCTTGAAACCAGGTTGTGACTACAAACCTCCTCCGCTCTCCTCTCCTGACCCTCGACAGGACATTCATCACTCTATCTCTAAACCGGGACGCGCAAGTTTGTCCTTCCATTACTACAACCTGCCTGTCAACACTTTATCCACCCTCCGGACCGCTCCCTTTGCTGCGGTGCGTGTATTAACACTTCCACTCTCAGCTCAGGGGACTGGTCTGGTCTGCGGGCAGCACCGGCATAACATTATTCAGCCCCACAAGACGCAAGAATCCAACACCCCCTACACGGAAGCCCCCGCCCCCCCGGACCTGCCCCCCCCGAAACGCCCCGCCCCGCCCAAAGCGTCCTGGGCCCACACCGCTCATCGAACATCAACGAACGCCGTGCTCACAACGGCGGTCCGCCGCGCAGAACGCAGTCCACCCATATGGGCCTGCCCAAGTTCCGCATGGCCGGCGCTCTGCTGTGTCAGCTGCTCCGCGGCAGGGGCCAGCGCTCACTGAGCGCAATGAAGGCGCCACCTCAGCTTCCGCGACGCCAGGCGTGCGCACCGCAGGCGCAGGGCGATCGTGGGCGACTATCCAGGACCTCCAAAGCCCTTAGCCCTGAGGCCCCCCGGTCCCCGCGTGGACGAGACGGCTGATTCTTTCGGGGGCCGCTGCACGGGGGGGTGCCGTCAGGGGGCGACTACGGGCTAGTAAGTCCTCGCCTCGGATCGGGTCCGCTGGCGCCCCCCGTCCGGCCTCAGCAGCCCCCTCCTCAACAGCATGCGACGCCGGCAGGGCGCGAGCGTTGAGAGCGTGTCCCTCCCCATCGACGAGGGCGCCGAACCCAGGTCGCTAGGGCGGAGCGAGGTGGGGGGCGTCGGACCACCGGGGAAGCACTTGACGTAGCGGTAAAGGAAGGAGTCGCTCCGTCTCTATGCAGGAGTCCCGTTACAGATGTCGATGCGGAGGGGCGGTGAAGTGGGTTCGGGCACCGAACGGGTCGTGCCAAAAAGGAGCCGGGAGTGAGGAGGGAGATGGGAGAGGTATGCAGGGCTTTGTCCCCCGCCGTTGTGTTTTGTCTTTGCGCTGGCCATTGTTATCCTTTTTTTCATTTTTTTTTTTAAGCATTTTCACTCCCACTCTGCTTCAGCAAAACCATTCCTGGGGATCAAATTGTGGCAACTCAAACGACGGTCCGCAGTACTCTCAGCCCGAGTACCAACCCAACCTGCCGGCATATTTAATTCCCCCCCAGTCCACAAGCTGCAGTTTAGCACTCCGATGTAAAGATTCCCCCCCCAAGGCCTTATGCCGGTGAACCCAAGAATTCTAGGGTTTCCTAAAACCAGTGTGAGGTGTCAGTTTTGAAAATGTCCCCGCCATCTCTACAATACTTCGAAGAGGTATCCCTCATTTCTAAAAACCTGACTGGCAGCTCTCCTGGGCTTGGGCTTCCCCGGTGTTGGGAGCGACGTTCTGACCTTACCCCTCATTTAAAATCCGAGTTCACAGTAAAATTCGCTTCCCCCCCCCGCTCGTCGGGAGTTGGCATCTGTTCTCTTCTCCAATCACTCAAGTACGGCGAATGGTGACTGCAGTATGCTGTGGAATCAGACGCTATCACCGAGACTTAACTGGGGACAAGAGGCTCTTGTCTCAGTATTCTGCCCGGCTTTGCCAAAACAATCAGGATGAACTCTTCCTCGCCAACCCAGGCAGATCAATTGGAGTCCCTCAATTGAATTGCCGTCCGAGTGGAATCAACGTACCATGTACGCCGCTCAGATCGTCAGCGCACTTCCGCTTCCATAACTTTCAAGTTCCTTTTCTACTTCTCCATACTCCCAGCAGTACCCCTGCTCTCCCAATTGCTACCATACATACCTCCTTCTTCTTCATCATCCGTCACTTCCTCTCCCTTGCCTCCTTCTTCCTTCACTGGAGTTGCCAGATCCAATGCAATTGGGGTACAATTCATCCCGCACAATCCGATACGGCAGTGTCCGTACCACCCATCCTCCCACGGCCTGCCGCCCCCGCCGCCGCCACGCCGGGGGATTGGTGTTTCTACTGCGGATCCATGGAGCATCTGGTTCGGGAGGTCCTCTGCTCGGGAAACTGGAAACACCCAGTTAAGATTACAGAGGGGCTTTTCTCTGGGTGTAATGTCTCCACCCCCCTCCATAAAGGTGAACTCCGCTAAGAAACTTACAAATCCAGTCTCCCTTTCAGGCGATCAGTTCCAGACTTCTAAAACCGCCCCGCTTTCATTGACTCAGGGAGCTGGAGGAAACTTTGTGGACCTTGAATTTTGCCAGGCTAACCCCGCAGTAACTCTCGTGAGGAAGAAAGTTCCCCTTGCACTTGTCTGTAATCGTGGATTCCCCTTACCCCGCACACATCTCCTTAGAGCCGGTCCCTTGCTTCGTCCACATATCTGCACAAGGAGATCTTAGTTCTCGAGGCCATCTACGCTCCTGGACCCATCATCTGGCCTTCCTTGCTACAGCTTAACAATCCTCCATTGACTGACTTCCTCTGCTCCCATCTCCGGGAGGCCGAGGTCCAGGCGAAACTTATCATGCTGTCCAATACCCCCTCTGTTTCCTGGTTATTCTGCTTCGTTTCCCACCACTTCCGGGATGTTTTCAATAAGTTACAGTCAGACCTTTTGCCGCACACAGGACTTACGATTGTCTGATCGATCGGTTCCAGGTTACTCCCTACCCAAGTCCAAGACCTACCCCCCTGTTGTTATCAGAATCTCACGCTATGGATGAATAGATCCAGGAGATCTCAAGAAAGGCTTTATTCGTCACTTCCAATTCCCCCGCAGGGGCTGTTTTTCTTTTCTTCGTCAAGAAAACGGACGGGTCGTTGGGCCTTGCATCATTTATAGGGGTTTGAAAACGCATAACTATTAAAAATCGTTCCGCCCTTCCCCTTACTTTTCCCAACTGGTTCGATAATTACGGGGGCCAAGAATTTTTTCCCATTTGGATCTACGTGGTCAGTAACCTGGGTGCGACATCAGGAAGGGGCTGAATGGAAATGGCCTTCACATGCCGGAGCGAACACTAACGATTATCTTGTAATGTCCTTTCGGCTTATGTAATGGCCTCTCGCTGTCTTCCAAGATTTATCAACGACGTCTTTCGTAAGTTATCAATATTTTTGTATTATAGTATACTTGGATGATAGCCTGATTTTTTTCCAAGATCCCAGGACCATATACGTCACACCTCCTCGTCCTTTCCCGTCTCCGTAACACCATTTGTACGCCAGCTGGAGAAGTGCACCTTTCAATCAAAACCTCTACTCTCCTTCCTGTGGTCCATCATTTCCAAGGTTTTATGATGGATTTCCGTAAACTTCAAGCAGTTACTGAATGGCCAAGACCCAATTCTCTCAAGGCCATACAAACGGTTTTTTTAGGGTTCGCTAATTACGATCGTCAGTTTATTACTAATTTTTCTACCATTGTGGCATTGTGGCACCTCTCACTGCGCTCCACACAAAAAGGAGCGATCTTCTGCTTGTCTTCCGAGGGCCCTCTCTCCCGCCTTCGAACACTCAAGGAAGCTTTTATATTCCGCACCTAATTCTCGTTATCCCAATCGCCTTCTCCCTTGCGTCCTGGAGGTCGACGCTTCCCCTGATTGCGGCGCTGGACCGTTCTTCTTTCTCAGAGACCCACGCCTCAAGATAAGTTTAACATCCATCTGCATATTTTTCCAAGAAATTAGCCATCCGCAGAGAGGAATCTATAGGTGGTAACAGGGAACTTCTGGCCTTTAAGATGGCTCTTCAGAGTGGAGACACCTGCTGGAGGGGTCCAAAGAGCTGTTTACTATTCTCACGTACCGCAGAACCTTCTTTCATAGAAAACACTTGACGCCTTGGCCCACGACAGGCCTCGTTGGGCTCTTTTCTTTGCTCGATTCGATTTTCACCTGTCCTATATCCCCGGACCAGAACGTAAGGCAGACCGCAATCTCCTGAATACAATTCTCTGAAGAGAACCAGAGGAACCTTTGGAGACATCTCCCACAGGAGAGGATTCTCGCCACGTCTTCTTTCAAGATCTGACAAGATTTTGCCCCTCCCGAGACGCTTCCCAAGGACTTTGGTCGTGTCCGACCAAACTCTTCGTACCTTACAAATTTGTTCCAAGGTCCTGTCTTGGGGTCATTCCTCTAAATCTGCTGGTCCATCCAGGTTGAATAAAACTCTGATCTCATTCGTCGATTTCTGGTGGCCCAAGATGTCTACAGATATTCTGGAGTTTACCCGCGCGTGCCCTAACGTTCGCTCAAGCAAGACTCTCCGCAAAGCCGTCAGGGTTTTTCGTTACCTCTTCCAGTTCCCGACCGCCCTGGTCCACATTTCGATGGACTTCATCGTGAGTGCCCAGGTCCAGAGGAAATGAACACAATCTTGTGGTCGTGGACAGGTTCTCGATATGTCCGCATTTTATTCCACTTACCCACTTCCCTCCCCCTCCCTTCCGAATATCCCATTTACGGAGCAGATTTTCCGGATTCATGGGATTTCCCTCTTCCATTGTTCTGACAGAGGTTCTCAATTCGTATCCAAATTTTTGGAGAACTTTCATCACCAAGACGATGGCATCTCTTCTTCTTTCCTCTTCCGCCTATCATCCACAGTCCGATGGACAAAGGGGAGAGAATCAATCAATCCCTGGAGAAAATACCTAAAATGTTTCATATCCGATTCCCAGTATGATTTGGCTCAACTCCTTCCTTGGGCAGAGTAACGCCGTCAATTCTGCCAAAACGAAGCCACCCGGGAGCGCCCTTCTTTATAAATTATGGGTTCCACCCTCCCTGTCCTCCCCATCTCCACATCCCTCAGAGTACCCACCGTAGATGAGATCTCTATTTTCTTCCCTCACAAACCGCATGGTCCAGGATTCAGTTTTTCCCTTCGCCGACTCCTCCCGCAGATCGAACTACAGGCGATCGTCTTGTCGTTCGCGCCAGTTACAAGGCCAGGGGATTTTGGTATGGCCCATCTCAAATTGCACCCAAGTCCTGGTCCCTTCCCTATTTGTGAACAATCAATCCGGTGGCATTCCGGCTTCCAACTACCACAGAGTTGAAAATTCCCAATGTCTTCCATTTCCCTCTTAAAACCATTCATCGCCAGTCACTTCTTTTCCGGATCATACTCGTAAACCCGGACCCTATTATCTGTCCAAAATACGATGATCCGAAATTCAACTCTCCTTTTTGGATTCTCGCCTATCCAGGGGCAAGCTCCAGTTCTCTGGTGCATGGAAGGGCTTTGGCTTCTAAGAGAGATCCTTATCCGGGTACCTTTTTTTTAAAGGACCATTCTTGCCCCGGTCCTTCTTAATCCTTCAGGAAAGTTTCCAAGAAACCTTGCATGGGACCGTCCTGAGGGCCGTTACTGACGAGGGGTACTGTCAGGAATCGGCGTTCTTCGCGCTCCCCTCACAGAGCACTCTCTCACTCCCCCTAGATGCCCCTTGACGCACAACCCATTGCGTTCTAGCGCGCATTATTAAATAACATGATGACAATGTATTGTACTTTGCGTTCTAGCGCGCATTATTAAATAACATGATGACAATGTATTGTGTCTTTGCGTTCTAGCGCGCATATTACATAACATGACATTTATTGTTTGCTTTTTGTTGTTCTAAAGCGCGCATTATTACATAACATGATGACAATGTATTGTGCTTTGTGTTCTAGCGCGCATATTACATAACATGATGACAATGTATTGTGCTTTGTGTTCTAAGCCCTATTACATAACTATGACAATGTATTGTGTCTTTGTGTTCTAGCGCGCATATTACATAACATGATGACAATGTATTTGTATTTGCGTTCAGCGCGCATTATTAAATAAATATGACAGTATGTACTTTGCTTCAGCACCATTATTACATAAACATGATGACAATGTATTGTGCTTTGTGTTCTACTCTCGCATTATAAATAACTGATGACAATGTATGTGTCTTTGTTTTCCTAAGCGCGCATTATTACTAACATGATGACAATGTTATTGTGCTTTGTTTTCTACGCGCGCATATTACATCACATGATGACAATGTATTGTGTTGCGTTCTAGCGCGCATTATTACATACAATGATGACAGTATTGTGCTTTGTGTTCTAGCTCGGCATTATTAATAACATGATGACAATGTATTGTGCTTTGTCGTTCTAGCGCGCATTATTACATAACATGATGACAATGTATTGTGCTTTGCGTTCTAGCGCGCATATTACATAACATGATGACAATGTATTGTGCTTTGTGTTCTAGCGCGCATTATTACATAACATGATGACAATGTAACACTGCATGGGAAAGGTTAAACATGGTGAGCGCTGCATGGGAAAGGTTAAACATGGCGAACGCTGCATGGGAAAGGTTAAACTGGCGAACGCTGCATGGGAAAGTTAGACTGGCGAACGCTGCGGGGAAAGGTTAAAGATGCGAACGCTGCATGGGAAATGTTTAACAGGCGAACGCTGCATGGGAAAGGTTAAACATGGCAAACGCTGGCATGGGAAAGGTTAAATATGGCTTTCAAACGCTGCATGGACAGGTTAAACATGGTTAGGCGCTGCATGGGAAAGGTTACCATGGCGAACTCTGCATAGGGAAAGGATGAACATGAAGCGAGCGCTGCATGGGAAGGTTAAACATGCGAACGCTGCATGGGAAAGTTTTAAACATGGCGAGCGCTGCATGGGAAAGTTAAACATGGCCGAACGCGGACATGGGAAATGGTTAAACATGGCGAACGCTGCGCATGGAAAGGTTAAAACATGGCGAACGCTGCATGGGAAAGGTTAAACATGGCGAACGCTTGCATGGGAAAGGTTAAACATGGCGAACCGCTTGCAGGAAAGGTTTAAACACGGCGAACACTGCATTGGAAAGGATGAACATGGCAACGCTGATGGAAAGGTTAAACACGGCGAACACTGCATGGGAAAGGATGAACATTCGAACGCGCATGGGAAAGGTAAACAGGGTGAGCCTGCATTGGGAAAGGTTAAACATGGCGAACGCTGCATGGGAAAGGTTAAACATGGTGAGCGCTGCATGGGAAAGGTTAAACATGGCGAACGCTGCATGGGAAAGGATGAACACGGCGAGCGCTGCATGGGAAAGGTTAAACATGGCGAACGCTGCATGGGAAAGGTTAAACATGGCGAGCGCTGCATGGGAAAGGTTAAACATGGCGAACGCTGCATGGGAAAGGTTAAACACAGCGAACGCTGCATGGGAAAGGTTAAACATGGCGAACGGTGCATGGGAAAGGATGAACACGGCGAGCGCTGCATGCGAAAGGTAAAACATGGCGAGCGCTGCATGGGAAAGGTTAAACATGGTGAGCGCTGCATGGGAAAGGTTAAACATGGCGAACGCAGCATGGAAAAGGATGGACACGGCGAGCGCTGCATGGGAAAGGTTAAACATGGCGAACGCTGCATGGGAAAGGTTAAACATGGCGAGCGCTGCATGGGAAAGGTTAAACATGGCGAACGCTGCATGGGAAAGGTTAAACACGGCGAACGCTGCATGGGAAAGGTAAAACATGGCGAACGCTGCATGGGAAAGGATGAACACGGCGAGCGCTGCATGCGAAAGGTAAAACATGGCGAGCGCTGCATGGGAAAGGTTGAACATGGCGAACGCTGCATGGGAAAGGATGAACATGGCGAGCGCTGCATGGGAAAGGATGAACATGGCGAACGCTGCACGGGAAAGGTTAAACATGGCGTACGCTGCACGGGAAAGGTTAAACATGGCGAACGCTGCATGGGAAAGGTTAAACATGGCGAACGCTGCATGGGAAAGGTTAAACATGGCGAACGCTGCATGGGAAAGGTTAATCATGGCAAACGCTGCATGGGAAAGGTTAAACATGGCAAACGCTGCATGGGAAAGGTTAAACATGGCAAACGCTGCATGGGAAAGGATGAACACGGCGAACGCTGCATGGGAAAGGTTAAACACGGCGAACGCTGCATGGGAAAGGTTAAACATGGCGAGCGCTGCATGGGAAAGGATGAACATGGCGAGCGCTGCATGGGAAAGGATGAACATGGCGAACGCTGCATGGGAAAGGTTAAACATGGCGAACGCTGCATGGGAAAGGATGAACATGGCGAACGCTGCATGGGAAAGGTTAAACATGGCGAGCGCTGCATGGGAAAGGATGAACATGGCGAGCGCTGCATGGGAAAGGTTAAACATGGCGAACGCTGCATGGGAAAGGTTAAACATGGCGAACGCTGCACATGGGGAATAGTTAGTGAGAAATGTGAACACGCTGGGGCGGTGTAAGCGGGAAATGTAATGTGCGCTGTACCCGGGAAATGTTGAAATTACTTTGGCCCGCGAGACATTTAAAAATGGCGTAACACGGGAAGCTGAGGCACGCAGGAAAGTTTAAAATGGCAGCGGTGAGGTCTCCCTGCGGCTGAGTGTCTGACGGAAGAGCCGAGACTCCTGTGAATCTGGGGTACTAAAGAAAAGAAAATACTTCACATTCAAAAGAGTGAAATTGAGTCTGCGATGTGGGAATGAGCACATCTGACCCGCCAGTGATTAAAGCAGCAGTCCAAGCTGCCGTTCTCTTTTTCTTTATTTTTTTTCTTTCCCTTTAATATGCGCATCAATACAATCCACACAATGTTAAGTAATTAGCTAAGTTGCTGATTGAGCTGTTCTCCTGTGATAGATCTGCAAAGATTCTGCTCGGGGGTTCACTAAATTGCTGCCAGTGCAGAAGAAGAGGACCAAAGATGCAAAGTTCTCTAGGGAAGACCATGTGACCAGGCAGTCACTAGATACAATTGGTGCACTGCTAGAGAGAGGGAAGGGCTCAAAAAGGGTGTGCCAGAATATGTTTCAGAAGAGGAAGGGGATGTGACTTTGCGAATGGTTGCTATAGAAACAAAAAATGCATACATAAAAAAAATGTGATTCAACGTTGTTTAAAAAAAATGCTACAAGTTGTTTCTCATAGTACAGAACTGATTTATTTAAAAAAATACGTAGGCTATTGCTTGGTCTGCAGCTTTAAGAGTGTTCTCTGTGTATTCTGGTAACATAATGTATACTTGGGGCATTTGCTACTGGATTAAACTCAATAATAGAGCGGTAATACTTCTCTCCAAAATATTTACTCGTTTCAGAGCTCATGCTGGGGCTGGCATGAGGAACAAAAAACAAAGCAGGAATTTTCAGATAAAAACATGTTGCATGCACTAAATGGCCTTCAGCTATGTAGCAAAACAGCACATTCAACCAGGGAACAAATCTGTACGGAAACATTATAACAGTTACAGAACTTCTGGTCATTTCTACTTGTACACGTTATCTACTACTTTCCTGTGTCTAACCCAGGGGCGCGCAAACTGGGGGGCGCAAGATTTTCTGGGGGGGCGGCAGTTATAGAGGTCCCGCACTCCTCCCCCCAGGCATTTAAATTAAATGCCGGGGGACCGCGCAAAGCCTCTACAACACACTTACCTTACAATCTAGCAACACGTCGTCATGGTAACCCGGCGTCAAATGACGTCACAAGAACCTGCGCGTCATTTGACGCCTGGGCCGAGCAGGTAGGGGGGGTGCGAGTCACAGAGGAGAGCAGGTAGGGGTGCGCACAGGGAAACGTTTGCGCACCTCTGGTCTAACCTGATCCATGACATGTGTAGCCTAGTGCCCCTGGCTATAGTCTTCCACTAGCCTCAACACTGTAAATCCTGAAAGGAACAGTGTGTTGGGGTTAAACTCTTCTGCAGCGCCTAGCCAGCAGTTGCAGTCTTGATGGTTACTGTGTTTCCATATCCAGGGGCAGGCCTAAACCGCCAGTTAGTGTCATACCTGGGGAGGGTACTGACTGGGTCACATGTATATGGTGTGATGCCTGTCAGTACCTAGAGCTGCCATGTTAGGGGGCGGGGTAACAAGCCCTTCCCCCGGGTATAAAAGCAGACACTCCACCAAATTGATTAGGTGTGGTTAGTGTGTGTCTTCCCTCCATCAGAGGAGTGGGAGTGTTCCTCCCATCCGGGTGTGAGGGAGTTTAGGAGTGATGCTTGGTTCCTCAAGCCCTGGGTATCTGCTCCAGGGAAAATGGAGGATGCCATGCTGTGCACAGAATAAAGACTCAGTTATACCAGCGATGATATGTGGTCTTTGAAGGAGAAAGAGTTGCCTGTGGGAACAATCCTGCCTGTCAGGATCCTCATGGGATGGAGGCGCTGCACCCTAGGAGGAAAAGCCTGCCCTGTTGCTGCTCCCTCACAACACCAGCGGAGCCCTCAGGCCTTCTGTAACACACAGGTGAGCTCACAGCACCAGAGAAACACCCATGTAGTGGCCAGATCTCCTGTGGGAGGGGGGACAGATGCTACACATGATTCATGAAAGTGAATGTCCCCACCCATCTCTATTGTGACCCTTCCCTAAACTTTGTTCTCTTTTACAATGAAAATTATATATTTAAGATTTAACAAAGAAGGTGCATACAGATATACATCTTAGTTTCTAGAAAGTCTTGTGCAGACACACATAGGGGCTGCATGCATGCAGTGCGGTGCGGGCTACTGATCCTGCTCCCACCTGAACGCCCATTAACGTCAATGGTTGTGCGATAACCTGTACCGGCGCTGGATGCATGTGCCCCATGGGTCAGGGGCGTTTAACTCCAGTCCTCAAGACCGCCCAACAGGTCAGGTTTTTAGGATATCCCAGCTACAGCACAGGTGGCTCAATCAGAGGCCCCAGTCAAAGACTGAGCCTCTGATTGAGCCTCCCGTGCTGAAGCAGGAACTGATTGAGTCACCTGTGCTGAAGCTGGGACTGATTGAGCCACCTGTGCTGAAGCTGGGACTGATTGAGCCACCTGTGCTGAAGCTGGAATATGCTGAAAACCTGACCTATTTGAGGGGGGGGGGGCACTTGAGGACTGGAGTTGAGCATCCCCTGTCACAGCTCACAAATAAGGGGCTATTTATTAAAGTGCGTTGGCTGCAAAACTGGGCAAACATAAGATAAAAAAATTATCCCATAAAGAAAAGCAACATCATTTTTTTTCCCTTTAAATTCTTTGTAATCTTCCTATCACAACATTGTTATATTTTTTATACAAGCTCCAACCCAGTGTTCCAGCCAGGAGGATCTGATAAACACCTGCAGAGTGTAAGGGCCATTCTTAATAATTAAGCTACAATAACCGGCCACTGCTGTTATTACACAGGTGTTATTTATGCAAACAGCCATTCATGTTCTGCACAGAGGCTCCCCTGTTCCGTGCGGTTACACTGAAAGCTGCCCATACTGCACAGTGAGACTCGCCTCACACTCATGGAAAACAAAGGATATAGCCGCTCAGACCACAAAGCCACAGATTTCACTAGTGATGAGGGAACAGACCTCACTGCCCCGCCAGTTACACTCATACCCCTGCGCTGTTTGTTTCTTGCACTGTACATGCTAATACGTCTGCACTCCCCAGTGAGGCAGATGAAGGTGAACAGTGTGGAAAGGTGACTCCAGGTCAACAAAGTGAAATGAAGCCAGTTGTGTTTTGGGTTTCTCCGTCATTCCAACGTTGGTGTAAACTCAAGTCATAATTGCCAAAATACAGAAGAAAGCAATGTTTTTTAACGGCGACATAAACACGTCAAAACATACACACGTAATAAAAGAAGTAGGTCCGGGGTTCTCAACTCCAGACATCAAGACCAACCCCCCTCACCCCCCAACAGGCCAGGTTTTCAGGATATCCCTGCTTCAGCACAGGTGGCTCCGCCCCCAAAGCGCGCTCACTGCCTCACCTGCCAGGACACAAAAAAGCTCCAGTTTAAGCAGGCGAGGCAGAGCACCATGCCCGAGGCCTTAATCAGAACCAACTGCATTGGTCAACACTCCATAGACGCCCTCTTCCAGATATACTTAAGACAAAGGTTTACCGCGGATCGACAATAACATGACAGCAAGACAATCATCAATGGCAGCATCCATTGAACACCGTGGTACAATGCATTGGCAACCCGAGTGCTGGTGCAATCTACAGCAGCTTCCATACACATTGGCTCAACGCAAGGACACTGCCGCTGGCCTCTTAGGGTTTACACTTATAATCTCAAGTTTGAACTGGAGGGGTTAATTTTCAGATACATAGATTGTGAAAACAAATATCCACTGGGGCAAATAATAGTGACCGATTTTAAAGGAAATATTCCTATTGCTTCAATGACCAAATATAAAAGGACACAGATGTACCTAGCATGGTGTTTTTCAACCAGGGTTCATAGGAACTCTTGGGTTCCCAGGGCATGCCTAAAGTGTTCTTTGTATTTTCAAGTCATTTGAAAATTGGACCCAATACAGAAGAATTTGCAATGCATCTAATCTCAGACACACTATTATTGGGTTGGGATTCCTTACAATGCATCTGATCTCAGATGCGCTATTAGAGAGGGTTGGGGTAACTTCCAATGCATCAAATCTCATATGCGCTATTAGAGAGGGTTGGGGTTCCTTACAATGCATCTGATCCCTGACACGGTATTAGAGAGGTTTGGGGTTCCTTACAATGCATCTGATCTCAGACGCGCTATTAGAGAGGGTTGGGATTCCTCAGAATTTCACATAGGGTTCCTTAACCAAAAAAAGGTTGGAAACCACTGACCTAGCACATTACATATGCATTTAAGGGCAACCCCTTCCAATTTAGGATGATGCTGACTAAAGTGCCGTGCCTCGGACTGCTCTGTATTAGCCATTTCCATGAATGGCCCGCAGAATGCAGTACTGGGCTGTAGTTTAGAAGGGAGCTTATCTGGGTTTTTCTCATTTTCAATCTCATTGGGTTACAGCAAACATGGTATTTCAGGGACACGCATAACTTTACTTATTCAAGGATAAGGCTGTATGCTGCAGGAATGTGTTCCTGTATAAATGCAATCTAGAAATCAGTGACCTTTAAATGTGGAGTTGTTTTTTAAATATATATGAAGCAATTAACACACATCAGAAATGAAGGTCATCACTCTCCTAATGATCTATAATAAGAGATACTGTATCTATCAAGGACATACAATGGTGTTGATCAGCACTCGTGTTGTTTTTATTAGCATGGGCTGTACAAACAGTGGTTCACGGATTGAATGTGTAGCCTCCATGGTGACCAACCGATGGGTCAAAGTAGTCAGTCAAGTAAAACGATGGCGATGCTGCACACTGATAGGATGCAAGGAAAAGAAGTGCTGGGATCAAGTGCACAATAGAGAGGAGCGTACAGGAAAGGTAGGAAAGGAACCAGCTACACGTGACCGCGTCAGGTTGCCTCCTTGGAAGTGAGCGAGCACTAATGGATTGACCCAACCTACACATAACTCACTCAAAATGTACTCAATCACTCACCCGAAAATGCATCATACTGATTAAAATTACCTCGTAAAAGGCATACCATGACCCCCAATGTGCATGACTAGAATTGATCAGGTTACTTATATCAAAATGCAAATACAGTATATATTTTCTTCAAAAGGGTTTCACCTAATTCTCTTAATATAAGTCTTGAACGTTTAGTTCATTCCTGAACAGGAGATAGCAGCAACATGTGCACAAACCGGGGTACTTTTACTGGGTCTTTGTGAATGAGCCCCGGAATATTTTAGTATTTTGTGATGACTGCAAAATAAAACTAAAGTTTAAAATTAAAGAACAGATCTACTTTTACAAAGAGGAAGCTTTAACCAAGAATGACAGGCAACAGAATAACACGGGGGATCATACATTTTAATGAATTCATTCCAATTTAGAAAGCAATACTTAACTGATTAAAAAAAACAATGCAAATGTGGAAAACCTCACATCAGATGGTATAAGTGCACTGTGCTGTTTTACATGCCTCTAACTACCCTACTAAAAGTTTGCAATGAGATACAGTGTGGAATGGAACTGGGGCAACTTACTGGTGCAATATTCCTAGATTTTGCGAAGGCTTGATACTGATGATCATGTTATCTTGCTAAACAAGAGCTCTGGAATAGGGAAGCATGCTTTAAACTGGTTTCATTCCTATCGATCAGGTAGATCCCAACATGTGTCCATCAAGGCTCTAACTCCAACCCCTTGGATATCACCTGCAGTGTCCCGCAAGGCTCTGTTCTCAAACCCACCTTAGCAAACTTGACACCCTCTACAATTCAATATGCTGATTTGTTCTCCAATGCAACTACAACACACCACTGCGAAATGCTGAAAGAACTAGATTGGTCATCACTTGAGTCTAGGCGCAAAGTTCGTCTTTCCTGTTTTGCCTTCAAATATGTTCTGGGCAAGCTACCCGCCTATCTGAACAAGCTCCTCACCCCTACCACATGCAGCACTTATCATCTGAGATCTGACTCCAAAAAACTGTTCATGGTCCCAAGATTCAACAAAGTATCCAGCCGCTCCTCCTTCTCTTACCGTGCACCCCAAAACTGGAACAATCTACCGGAGACTCTCACAGCCGCCAGTCTAAGTTCTTTCAAAACTAAAGCTGTCTCACATTTTAATCTGGTCTGTAACTGTTACATACGCCTATAATATATGTTATCTTTAACTGTGCATGCATTGTCTTGTATATAATGTATACCCTGTTCACTTATGTAACTCTATTTGTAACCATGTATTATTTGTCATCATAACTCTATGCCCAGGACATACTTGAAAACGAGAGGTAACTCTCAATGTATTACTTCCTGGTAAAACATTTTTATAAATAACTCTCCCTATATTTTGTGTGCACTCTCATTCCACTCTTCATATTCATTGGACTGCTCTGATGCCAGAGGGATTTGTTAAGTCTTTTGGGGAACATATCAGAGTCTCTGTCAGGAATCGACGTTCTCCGCGCTCCCCTCACAGAGCACTCTCTCCCCCGATAGAGCCCCTGGACGCACAACACAATCCTGTCTTCCCGGCCTTCGTGGCTCCTCACCCCTGCCGCCGTCGTGGGATCACTCCCCTCGGTGATTCCTCTGCTCAGCACCGGGCGCGGCCACGCCCTCCCGCGTGCACACCTGCACCCTCCTCTGGCGCGGTCCACGCGTTACGGAGCGCGCTCACTCTGCACACTCTTCTTCCTGCCCCCTGGGCCTCAGGCTCCGCCCCCGCACGCTGCACGGGCATACTTAGGTTACGACAAGACTCACTTGGCTTGTTATGGCTGCACCAATCTGCAGTGTCTCCCTGTAGCTCTTCCTGTTCCGCCTCCGTTCCTGATTGGACCTCCCTGCTTTACAGTATCTAGCTCCTCTGCTCTCAGTCTTTGCTCGACATAGTCTCTGTATGGAAGTACTTCTGGATTCTCTTAGTGTTTTCTCAGGTTCTGACACGGCTCGTACGACTACCCCCTCTGGCTCTCAACCTCGGCACTCCTTGGACATCGCTCACTCTGGTAACCCCTTGAACACGGCTTGGACTACAACCTACCTCCGCTCTCCTCTCCCTGACCTCGACAAGGCATTCATCACTCTATCTCTACAACCGGGACCGGCAAGTATTGTCTTCATTACTACACCTGGCCTGGCAACACTTTATACCACACTCCGGACACGCTCCCTTTGCTGCGGGTGCGTGTATTACCACTTCCACCTTCAGCTCAGGGGACGGGTCTGGTCTGCGGGCAGCACCGGCATAACATTATGTCGAGCCCACAAGACGCAGATCAGACCGAACTTAAGCAGTTTCTCACCACTCTGCTTCAGCAAAACCAGTCCATGGCGGATCAAATTGTGGCACTCACACGACAGGTCGCAGTACTCTCAGCCCGAGTACCAACCGCAACCCCGCATATTTTAAGTCCCCAGTCCACAAGCGCAGTTAGCAGCTCCGATGTAAAGATTCCACCCCCAAGCCTTATGCAGGTGAACCGCAAGATTCTAGGGGTTTCCTAAACCAGTGTGAGGTGCAGTTTGAAATGGCCCCCCATCTCTACAATACTGGTCGCAAGAAGGTAGCCTACATTTATAACCTGACTGGCAGCGCTCTGGCTTGGGCTTCCCCGGTTTGGGAGCGACGTTCTGACCTTACCCAGCATTTAAAGCCGAGTTCCAACAGGTATTCGATTCCCCCGCTCGTCGGGAGTTGGCATCTGTTTCTCTTCTCCAGATCACTCAAGGACGGCGAATGGTGACGCAGTATGCTGTGGAATTCCAGACTCTAGCAGCCGAGACTAACTGGGGACAAGAGGCTCTTGTCTCAGGATCTGCCAGGCTTTGCCAGAATACAATCAAGGATGAACTCTCTCGCCAACCCAGGCCAGATCAATTGGAGGTCCTCATTGAATTGGCCGTCCGAGTGGATCAACGTATCCAGGTACGCCGCTCAGAGCGTCAGCGCACTCGCTTCCATAACTTTCAAGTTCCTTTCTCCAGTACTCCCAGCAGTACCCCTGCGCTCCCAAGTGCTACCATACCTCTTCGTCCTGCACTGGAGTTGCCAGAGCCAATGCAATTGGGGGTACAATGCATCCGCACACCGATACGGCAGTTCCGCCACGCCGGGGGATTGTGTTTCTACTGCGGATCCATGGAGCATCTGGTTCGGAGTGTCCTCTGCGTCTGGGAAACGGGAACACCCAGTGAGTACAGAGGGGCTTTCTCTGGGTGTAATGTCTCCACGCCCCCTCCATAAAGGTGAACTCCCTAAGAAACTTACAAATCCAGTCTCCCTTTCAGGCGATAAGTTCCAGACTTCTACCGCCGCTTTCATTGACTCAGGAGCTGGAGGAAACTTTGTGGACCTTGAATTTGCCAGGCTAAACCGCATAACGCTCGTGAGGAAGAAAGTTCCCATTGCACTTGTCGGTATCGATGGATGTCCCCTTACCCCGGCACACATCTCCTTAGAGACGGTCCCCTTGCTTCTGTCCACATATCTGCACAAGGAGATCTTAGTTCTCGATGCCATCTACGCTCCTGGGACACCCATCACTCTTGGCCTTCCTTGGCTACAGCTTAACAATCCTCTCATTGACTGGACTTCCTCTGCTCCCATCTCCTGGAGGCCGAGGTCAGGCGAAACTTATCAACTGCTGGCCAATACCTCTGTTCCTGAGGTTATTCTGCCTTCTGTTTACCACCAATTCCGGGATGTTTTCAATAAGGTACAGTCAGACCTTTTGCCGCCACACAGGACTTACGATTGTCTGATCGATCTGGTTCCAGGTTACTCCCTACCCAAGTCCAAGACCTACCCCTTGTTGTTATCAGAATCTCACGCTATGGATGAATATATCCAGGAGAATCTCAAGAAAGGCTTTATTCGTCACTCCAATTCCCCAGCAGGGGCTGGGTTTTTCTTCGTCAAGAAAAAGGACGGGTCGTTGAGGCCTTGCATCGATTTATAGGGGTTTGAAACGCATAACTATTAAAAATCGTTACCCCCTTCCCCTTATTCCCGAACTGTTCGATAAATTACAGGGGGCCAAGATTTTTTCCAAGTTGGATCTACGTGGTGCCTATAACCTGGTGCGCATCAGGAAGGGGGATGAATGGAAGATGGCCTTCAACATGCGTAGCGAACACTACGAGTATCTTGTAATGCCTTTCGGCTTATGTAATGCTCTCGCTGTCTTCCAGGATTTCATCAACGACGTCTTTCGTAAGGTACTCAATATTTTTGTAATAGTATACTTGGATGATATCCTGATTTTTTTCCAAAGATCTCCAGGACCATATACGTCACACCTCCTACGTCCTTTCCCGTCTCCGTGAACACCATTTGTACGCCAAGCTGGAGAAGTGCACCTTTCATCAAACCTCTACTCCGTTCCTGGGGTACATCATTTCCAAGGTTTTATGATGGATTCCGGTAAACTTCAAGCAGTTACTGAATGGCCAAGACCCAATTCTCTCAAGGCCATACAACGTTTTTTAGGGTTCGCTAATTACGATCGTAAGTTTATACGTAATTTTTCTACCATTGTGGCACCTCTCACTGCGCTCACCAAAAAAGGAGCTGATCCTTCTGCTTGGTCTTCCGAGGCCCTCTCCGCCTTCGAGACACTCAAGGAAGCTTTTATATCCGCACCTATTCTCCGTTATCCCAATATCGAACTTCCCTTCGTCCTGGAGGTCGACGCTTCTGATTGCGGCGCTGGAGCCGTTCTTTCTCAGAGACCCACGCCTCAAGATAAGTTACATCCATCTGCATATTTTTCCAAGAAATTATCATCCGCAGAGAGGAACTATGAGGTGGGTAACAGGGAACTTCTGGCCGTGAAGATGGCTCTTCAAGAGTGGAGACACCTGCTGGAGGGGTCAAAAGAGCTGTTTACTATTCTCACGGACCGCAAGAACCTTCTTTACATAGAAAACACTTGACGCCTTGGCCCACGACAGGCTCGTTGGGCTCTTTTCTCGATTCGATTTTCACCTGTCCTATATCCCCGGGACCAAGAACGTAAAGGCAGACGCACTCTCCTGAATACATTCTTCTGAAGAGAGACCAGAGGAACCTTTGGAGACCATCCTCCCACAGGAGAGGATTCTCGCCACGTCTTCTTTCAAGAATCTTGACAAGATTTTGCACTCCCAGAGACGCATTCCCAAGGACTTGGTCGTTCCCGACAACAAACTCTTCGTACCTTACAAATTTGTTCCAGAGGTCCTGTCTTGGGGTCATTCCTCTAAATCTGCTGGTCATCCAGGTTGAAGAAAACTACTGATCTCATTCGTCGGAATTTCTGGTGGCCAAGGATGTCTCAAGATATTCTGGAGTTTACCCGCGCGTGCCCTACGTGCGCTCAAAGCAAGACTCTCCGTCAAAAGCCTCAGGGTTTTCTGTTACCTCTTCCAGTTCCCGACCGCCCCTGGTCCCACATTTCGATGGACTTCATCGTGGAGTTGCCCAGGTCCAGAGGAATGAACACAATCTTGGTGGTCGTGGACAGGTTCTCGAAGATGTCCCATTTTATTCCACTTACCCACTTCCCCCGCCCTTCCTGATATATTTACGGAGCAGATTTTCCGGATTCATGGGATTCCCTCTTCCATTGTTTCTGACAGAGGTTCTCAATTCGTATCCAAATTTTGGAGAACTTTCACCAAGAGATTGGGCATCTCTTCTTCTTTCTCTTCCGCCTATCATCCACAGTCCGATGGACAAATGGAGAGAATCAATCAATCCCTGGAGAAATACCTAAAATGTTTCATATCCGATTCCCAGGATGATTGGGCTCAACTCCTTCCTTGGGCAGAGTACGCCGTCAATTCTGCCAAAAACGAAGCCACCCGGGAGTCGCCCTTCTTTATAAATTATGGGTTCCACCCTCCCTGTCTACCCATCTCCAACATCCCTTCAGGAGTACCAGCCGTAGATGAACGCATTTCTTCCCTCCAAACCGCATGGTCCAGGATTCAGTTTTCCCTTCTCGACTCCTCCCGCAGATCGAAACTACAGGCTGATCGTCGTTGTCGTTCGGCGCCCAGTTACAAGCCAGGGGATTTGGTATGGCTCTCCATCTCCAAAATTGGCACCCAAGTTCCTGGGTCCCTTCCCTATTTGTGAACAAATCAATCCTGTGGCATTCCGGCTCCAACTACCACAGAGTATGAAAATTCCCAATGTCTTCCATGTGTCCCTCTTAAAACCATTCATCGCCAGTCACTTCTTTCCGGATCAGACTCGTAAACCGGACCCTATTACTGTCCAAAATAACGAGGAATACGAAATTCACTCTCTTTTGGATTCTCGCCTATCCAGGGGCAAGCTCCAGTTCTTGGTGCAGTGGAAGGGCTTTGGCTCTGAAGAGAGATCCTGATCCTGGGTACCTTTTTTAAAGGACATTCATGCCCCGGTCCTTCTTAAGTCCTTCAGGAAAAAGTTTCCAGAGAAACCTTTCATGGACCGTCCTGAGGCCGTTACTGAAGAGGGGGGTACTGTCAGGAATCGGCGTTCTTCGCGCTCCCCTCACAGAGCACTCTCTCCCCCTAGGGAGCCCCTGGACGCACAACACAATCCTGCCTTACTGGCCTCCACGGCTCCTCGCCCCTGCCGCCGTCGCGGGATCACTCCGCTCGGTGAGTCCTCTGCTCAGCGCTGGGTGTGCCCACGCCCTCCCGCGCGCACACCTGCACCCTCCTCTGGCGCGGTCCACGCGCGTACACGCGTTACGGAGCGCGCTCACTCTGCACACACTTCTTCCTGCCCCCCGGACCTCAGGCTCCACCCCCGCACGCTGCACGGGCATACTTAGGTTACCAACAAGACTCACCTGGCTTGTTATGGCTGCACCAATCTGCAGTGTCTCCCTGTAGCTCTTCCTGTCCCGCCTCCGTTCCTGATTGGACCTCCCTCCTTTTATCTAGCTCCTCTCTGCTCTCAGTCTTTGCTCGACATAGTCTCTGTATGGAAGTACTTCTGGATTCTCTTAGTGTTTTCTCAGGTTCTGACACGGCTCGTACGACTACCCCCTCTGGCTCTCGACCTCGGCACTCCTTGGACATCGCTCACTGTGGTAACCCCTTGAACACGGCTTGGACTACAACCTACCTCCGCTCTCCTCTCCCTGACCTCGGCAAGGCATTCATCACTCTATCTCTACAACCGGGACCAGCAAGTATTGTCTTCATTACTACACCTGGCCTGGCAACGCATTATACCACACTCCGGACACGCTCCCTTTTCTGCGGGTGCGTGTATTACAACTTCCCCCTTCAGATCAGGGGCGGGTCTGGTCTGCGGGCAGCACCGGCGTAACAGTCTCCCAGAAGACAAAAGTGATGCACGAAACAGCACCATGTTTATGAAGAAAACATCTCATTGCTTTCTATTGGACTTTTGTCTTTAGATAAATGTGGTGCTATTTGTGCACCCGCTTTTGCCAAAGTCTTCTAGCCTTTAACCCCCCTTTCCCTGTGTTGTTCCGCAATATAGAATTTGCTCCAGGTCACAGAAAACAAGATAAATACAATAATAATATCCTGTTCCATTATGAGCTGTAATAGTAGCACTTGACACACCTTGTTTACAAGGAGGGCAGACAAAGTCAAACTTTAGTAGCTTTGAAATAAATGACTCCATTCTCTGGTGATCACAGCACAGAAAGACCGGTCATTCTTTAGTGCTAAAGAAATACGGTCTGTCCATTTCTATCACAGAGATCACTTACACTGATGGGAAAAAGCTCACACACCGGGGTATATTTATCGAGGTCTTATGTAAAACTCGGCCAAAACCAGGGCAAGAAAATACATCAGCATTATCAAAGGAGATAATCTGGTGTTTCCAATGGGATTCCTTTCTTTTGGAAAAGGTTTGCAGATGGGCGACCTTGACAAATACTGCCCCATAGAGTAAAGGAGCAGAAGAACATATTGAGGTGATGCATCAAAGATTCCCAGCAGCAACACTGGGGCAAAAAGTAGACCCAGCTTTTTCAAGGAATACAAATCCTATTAAAAGAAATAGGATTTTTTTTACGACACATAAATTTACCTTTCAATCCGTGACAATACAGTACACCTGCTGTCAAAGTCTCTAAATATCTCTCCCATGTATTATCCTGGATGGCTCTCCTCAGACTCATACTCAACACGTCAAAGACGAAGCTCCTCTTACTTCTTCCCAAGCCTGGCCCTACTGCCCTCTTTTCCATTACTATTGTCTGCATTATCATACACCCAGTATCACCAGCACGCTGTCAAGGGGTCACATTTGACTCCTCCCTCACATTCACAATGTTGCTGAAACCTGTACATTTTTCATCCGTAATATTGCAAAGGTACACCCATTCTTTTGTTGCTCTACTGTTAAAACCCAAACACATGCCCTCATTGTCTCCCGTCTTGTCTTAACTATTGTAACCTTCTGCTGTCCGGCCTTCCTGCCTCTCACCTGTCCACCATGCAATCTATCCTAAACACTACTGCCAGAATCACTCTACTCTTTCCTAAATCTATCTCAGCGTCTCTCCTGCTGAAATCCCTCTCCTGGCTTTCTATTAAATTCCGTATTACTTACAACATTTTCCTTATCTCTTTTAAGACTATACTCTCTACTGCCCCTCCTTACATCTCAACCCTAATTTCTCGCTATGCACCATCCCGACTCTTGCGTTCTGCTCAAAGATGTCTTCTGTCTACCCATCGTATCAGTAACGGTTATGTTCACCACAAACCTGGACGGACCGCGGGGCTGAGGTGGGGATAGATATACACCGACCTTAGACCACGAAGCCAGATCCGGGTTGTCCATGGTCAAACGTAGCCAGGTCAAGACTGGAGAAGGCAGGGTAATCAGTAGACAAGCCAGGGTCAGGGCAGGCAGCACAAGAGCGGAGGTCGCGGTCACGAGCTGAGGTCATCATCAGGAAAACAGGGTTGAAGTCGCTTCAGCGTAGAGCCGGAAACTAGAACTACGCCGCTTCAGCGTAGAGAGCAGGAACTCGAACTGCGCCGCTTCAGCGTAGAGCAGGAAATAGGAATGGGGGATCCAGTGCTTCAGCACAGAACAGCTCCCCCTAGCCGGGTACAGCTGTGAGTAGTGGATGCTACTGGAAGCAGGAAGATTGCAGAAGGAATAGCACAGAGGATCCAGCGCTTCAGCACAGAACAGCTCTCCCTAGCCGGGTACAGCTGAGAGTGGTGGAGGCCACTGGAATGTCACTGGGAACTGGAACTACAGACAGGACAAGAAACACTGAGGGCTTCTGTGTAACCGCTTCAGCGCGGTGGAGTCTGCTAGGAGCTATGGCAAGAAGGCCAAGGCAGGCCAAACAGAGGTGCTGTGGCAAGCACAGTTCCTTGAGAAAGTCTATGTTCAGCCATGAGGGATAGGGAGAGCCCAGTATAAGAAGGGCGGAGAGCCAATCAAAGGACAGGGGTGTGAGGAAATTCCTCCAATGACGGAACACAGAGACAGAGCTGCACAGGAGGCATCCGGGCTGCAGTGATTGCAAGCACAAGTGATACTGATTGCAGATCCAAGGGGAAATCTGTCTGAGAGCTCACCAAATCTGCAAGAGTGAGCTCCAGCCAAACCCAGGAGCGGATTCCTTACAGTATCCAAAGCCCTTTGTTTTTCTACAGTTTTGCCCTGGTCTTCCTGCCAGGATACTTTGATAGATGACCTGGATGGCAGGAACAAGGAGAGCTCCACTCCCAGAAAAAGCAACAGGGAACCAGACAGGAATTGCTGATAAAAAGGTAGATTTATTCTCAAAAGGGAATCACTCGCAACATAAAAGTCGCACAAAGAAAGTCCTCTAACGCGTTTCACGCAATTAAGCGCTTTATCAAAGAGCTACTTTGATAAATTGCCCATTTCTGTTTTCCGTAGGAGTGATTTACATACAGTATCTTATCAAGTGTAACCTATTGATAAAATTACTTACCCAGTGTAACAGGGCCGTAACCTCTGTCTAAATTGGCTTCAACAGAAAGTATGTATTGGTCTGAGGAATCCAGCAAGGAGCTGGTTAATTGTAGCTGCTGTAGAGACAACTAACCAGTCTGCACCTGACTAATCAGACAGGTGGAAAAGCCTCCTGCTTGAACTGCAGGAGATCTTTTGGGCACAGAGGGACTGTGTTGCCAGAAAGAGAATCACAGAATCATTGTCTTGAGCACAGAAGGACTGTGCTGCCAGCAAGACACCAGGAACCAGGGAACAGCAAACCCTGGAACCCGCCAGAGGGTGGCCCCTCAACAGACACCAACCTAGACTCAGAAACTGCCTTAAAGGCCCCCTGCTTACAAGTACCTCTTTGGACTTTTGGGTCATAGGTTGTAAGCTATGCTCTGTATTATAATGATTACATACAGTAAAGATGTGTAAGCCAGGCTCTGTATTATAATGATTACATACAGTAAAGATGTGTAAGCCAGGCTCTGTATTATAATGATTACATACAGTAAAGATGTGTAAGCCAGGCTCTGTATTATAATGATTACATACAGTATAAGAGTTGGTAAGCCAGGCTCTGTATTATAATGATTACATACAGTAAAGATGTGTAAGCTAGGCTCTGTATTATAATGATTACATACAGTAAAGATGTGTAATATAGGCTCTGTTATAATGTTTAAATATAGTAAAGTTTTGTAAGATAAACTCCGTATTATAAACGATTAAACAGAGTAAAGATGTGTAAATTAAGCTTTGTATTATAATGTTTACATACAGTAAATATATTTAAGATAGTCTCTGAAAGATTCAAGTCTTTAGTATTGAGTGTGGCTTATTATGAATGACTATTTGATTAGCTTGTGGGACCATTGCAGGAAAACATCTCAACAGAGCACCTCACTTTATTACATTACTTAACAGTGTCACTTGAATAACAGGATGTCTTTATTCTTCACAACATTAGCCGATATCCATTGTTACTTGTTGACATGAACTCACAGTAAAACTATGTTGTTTACTATCTCTTCAGCCATTGTGTACTGTCAACTACACAACGTTATTACCATCATGTATCTATCATGTGTTTACATAGCGCCGTGCAGTGGGGAGTGAAGACAATAACAAACGTGCAACATTAACGTACACTGGTACAGTAGCTAGAAAGGACCCTGCTCCATGGAGCCTACAATCTAAAGCAGGAGTGGCCAACTCCAGTCGACAAGGGACACTCGGCCGTGACTGAGCCAATGATTGAGCCACCAGTGCTGGCGCAGGGATATCTAGCAACCTGACCTCTTGGTGGCCCTTGATGACTGTCGTTGGCCACCCCTGGTCTAAAAGGAAGGAAACGTGGAAACATAAGGGACCGGTGGAAAACTGGTCAATTTTCTCTGTTTTTGAGGGGCATTGGAAAAGGAGCAGATCTCGTACATTTCCAAATCTCCATGAAAATAGTTTTCGTATGTTGGCCAGTAAGAAGAACCTTCAGTGCAGACGTGGACACCTAGGCACTAATGAAGCGGAGAACCTCTTTATAGAGGCCATTAATGATGCCGACACCAAAGGGAAGCAAATTGCTTTTGCATTGCATGAGGTTACATAACACAGTTGCATCAGACTTAAAGCCAATGGCATTTGAAATGTAACACACTGCATCACTATTACTATTCTTGTATTGCCCTCGTGATGTAAATGTACTGTAATTCTGCTCCATGTTGTAATGAGGCTCACTTGTGCGTCTCCCCAGGTACCCTGCTACAGGTGCGCCGACGAGTATTCTAAAACTTGCCTTAAACTTGCCTTGGAAAATCTGGTAATATCACCAACAAGACCCAGGTACATGCTGCGTACATGCTGCAAACATTTCAGTGACATTTCTGCAGAGACTAATGGCCCATCAGATTAACACAGCAAGGGTCCCTGGCAGTCCGATGGGCCATTAGTCTGTCTGCAGAAATGTCACTGAAATCTTGCAGCATGTACCCAGCATGTACCTGGGTCTTGTTGATGATTGCCCCAGATTTATTTTAGAATACTCGTCGGCACTACAGTAAATTATTCTACCCATGATTCTTGAAAGGAGAATAGGGTGAATAACTAGCAATGGTAATGAAAAAATGGAATTTGTAGTCCTACTCTGCATCCAGTATATGCCCCTTTAATCTTTAAGGGATAGTAGATGTATAATGCATTGCATGTCCTACCATTTAAAAAAAAAAAAAAAAAAAAAAAAAAAATTATCCTCCCAACTTAGATGAGTTTACCCCATAAAATGCTATCTTGCCCCTTGGATATGCCCTGATATTTTTTTGAAATCCTTTTTTTTTTTTAAATCTCTAACAGTGCTTTTCAACCAGGGTTCCTAGTAACCCTTGGGTTTCCCGGGCATCCCTAAAGGCTTCTTGCAATTTTTAGATCATAAGTAAACTGTACCAAATACAGAAGAATTTACAATGCATCTGATCTCAGACGCACTATTAGAGAGGGTTGGGGTACCTTACAGTGTATCTGATCTTAGACGCGCTATTAGAGCGGGTTGGGGTTCCTTACAATGCATCTGATCTCAGATTCGCTATTACAGAGGGTTGGGGTTCCTTACAATGCATCTGATCTCAGACGCACTATTAGAGGGTGTTGGGGTTCCTTACAATGCATCTGATCTCAGACGCACTATTAGAGGATGTTGGGGTTCCTTACAATGCATCTGATCTCAGACGCACTATTAGAGGGCGTTGGGGTTCCCTACAATGCATCTGATCTCAGATGTGCTATTAGAGAGGGTTGGGGTTCCTTACAATGCATCTGATCGCAGACGCGCTATTAGAGGGGGTTGGGGTTCCACATAATTTCACAATATAATTATAGGGTTCCTTAACCAAAAAAAGGTTGAACCTCACTGGTGTAGATTCCGAGGCTACTATAGTACCCCGGAGACGGTGCTGGGTTCTGGGGAGAGGTTCCTTTCCACCTCCCGAATACTTCATATTTCAAACACTTACATCTCCTGAACTGAGCATCAGATTTAAAAAATAAAAACAACATTGGCGAGCTCAATTGAGGTAAAAAATAAAATTGACCGAAAACATGCATCAGTTTGGCCTACTGCTTTTAAGGACTAGCAACAGCAGCCAACTCGACAATGCTGTGCAGAGAAGGAGAACTCTGTGCTGTCCATACTAACAAGCTGCAATGAAATTACAAGTGTCCCTGATATTTCCTCTCTCTACCCACTCGACACCAGGATTAATATTTGAACAAAGCAGTGACTTACAGATCTGAGATATCCTGCAGTTTGGCTGGAGATTCCCATAGACATGAATGAATAACAGCATGTGAGCTGAAGCTTCACAGTCTCTGCCTGCGCCCTGCTGCTCCTATCCTTGTTGTCACTGCAACAGA
The DNA here is from genome assembly GCA_036426205.1 of Ascaphus truei. Lineage (NCBI taxonomy): Eukaryota > Metazoa > Chordata > Amphibia > Anura > Ascaphidae > Ascaphus > Ascaphus truei. The sequence continues at coordinate 286,139,701 of CM071568.1, read as the reverse complement.
TGCAGGATCAATGCTGGGTGTGTTTAACAGCTCCCATCCCAGAGCACAACAAGCGGAGAGTGAAGAGCACAAGTAACCCAGGATATTACAGGCAGAGGCTCCATCCAGAAAACCTCATGCCAAAAATGTATCCGAGCTACTTGGAGATCCTGTTACATGAGTGCAGCAACCTGTCATGTTAACTCTTCTTGCAAAGGAGACAGCCAACTATTGCTAAAAAGTTTCAGTGTTTCACAAACTCCCAGCAACATGTGCCAAACAAACTGAAAGTGTGTTATGTAGGCGTAACTTGCATTAACATTTATCCCCTTTGCTACTAAATAGGACGGCCCGTATATAAAATACTGCAATACGGGTTCTTTAAATAACGTTGGTTTTAATCCAATAAATTTGCAGCATGTTTTTTTTAAAACACTTTTGCTTCCTGAATGGCAAGTAATAAAATGCAGTTACAGGTCTCAGCCCCTAGCCCAGTGTTTGTTAACCTTTTTTTTTGGTTACGGAATCCTATAATTATATTGTGAAATTCAGCGTAAACCCTAACCCTTCAATAGCGCGTCTGAGATCAGGTGCATTGTAAGGAACCCCAACCCTCTCTAATAGCGCGTCTGAGATCAGGTGCATTGTAAGGAACCCCAACCCTCTCTAATAGAGCGTCTGAGATCAGGTGCATTGTAAGGAACCCCAACCCTCTCTAATAGAGCGTCTGAGATCAGGTGCATTGTAAGGAACCCCAACCCTCTCCAATAGCGCGTCTGAGATCAGATGCATTGTAAATTCTTCTGTATTTGGTACAATTTTCAAATGACCTGAAAATTATAGGGAGCCATTTAGGGACGCCAGAGGAACCCAGGGGTTACTAGGAACCCTGGTTGAAAAACACATCTAGCCCCATAAGATTTTGCATAAAAGTCTAAATCACATCACAACCACGTTCTGAATGTCTGAAGGGGGGAATAACGATTTTGATAATGTAAAATGTTGAATTATAAGCCGATATGATATCACATAAATATGATGCATCCATTTATAACCCGATTTGTTAAATTAGCGGGGGGAATAGAACAAGACAGCGCCCCGAGACCATGACACACTGATGCTGCTAAAGAACAAAAAGACAATGTAAGAAAGTTTTCTATGCATGAATCCCTCATTATATATTGTTACATAAGCTGTCATTTACCTGCAGCAGGGGGTCTACCAGAAAAAGGGGGACCCCATTGTCCAGTGCAGGAGCTCTGCTTTTCGGGCACTTTTTGAGAGATACAAATGGATGCCAGGAACGCCATTGCTGGCAGGTCCACGTATAAATATTATTCTTATTCATAGCTGTGACAATTTGCCGTGTGCTTTGCCGGGATGAACAGATCTGCTTTTGTGATGCGACATTAACCTTTCAGTACGGTAACACATTCGCCGCAGATAAAAGGAAGCAGTGTACAGCACACCACAAGCCCTTCCTGCAGCGAAAGCTCACATCTCTAGTCCATAATAACCAAGGGGCTGACTTCAAACGCAGTAAACCAGGGGTAAGAATTCTTTCATTTAGAAAAGTATTTCCAGTTATACTTTTGTAATGTCATTTAACCCCTTTTCTGACAGAGAGCCCCGAAAAGCAAAATGTACTAACAAATGCTTCTGTGAGCCCATAAGATCCATTCTGTGCTGGAAGATGCCTTACAACCCATTCAAGTACTGTAAATGAACCTTAAAGGGACATCATTACTAAGCGATGTTACAAACCTTCTGTGCTGAAAGACACATGATCGCCCATTCACTTGAATGCAAAGGGCCATATCACTAAGCCTGCTAGAAGGTGTCTTATAGAGTAGCACTGCTAAGTAAATATAGCGCACAGTGTTTATTGTTCTTCCATATAAAATGTTCAGTTGCTGGGAACAGCTAGCGCTGAGCGGGCGGCGCTTGCGGCAGTTACCCGCAATGCCCCCCCCCCTGTGCGTGACACCCGGCGCTCATGTTTGGAGCGCTCTCCAAACATGAGCGCACTCAGCGCCAGCGGGGACTCAGCCAAAGGTCTATTCAGCCTTGATTTAGGAACTGACGTATATCTATTTTCATGTGCAGTATGTTGGAGGGTCTGTGTACTTTGCCTTCATTACATCCTATCCCATCTTTCATAGACTATGTTGTGATATATCACAATAGATTGTGACACTGAGACATGATACTGTACTGGCCAGAGTGCGTGTTGTCTGTGTAGTGTCAACAGTAAATACTCCATTGATGACACTGTAAACACGTTACTTGGGCTGAGAAGTTACCAGTGACAAAATGTTCTCTGTACAACTCACATACTCACTACTACTGTGTTGATGAGTGACACACGGAGAGGGAAGCTCAGCTGGCAGAGTTTCAGCTTTCAAAATAACTTCAAACCCGGTTTAGTTACAAATGTAACTGTGAGACAAGTTGGTTATATAACATCCAACATGGGATTTTACTGGCCGCTGGAATTCAACAAAAGTAATTTAACAGCAAAAAGACGCATGACATAGAGTATTATTATTCTGCAATGTGTTTCAATGCATCACTCTCCCGGGAAGGTGACCCTGCTTCCACGGGTGTCAGCCTCCCATGGAGGGAAACCAGTGTTATTTGGGGGATCTGGGCTGTGAAACCTCATTCTAATGGAAAGTGCCCCAGAACATGTTACCAGGGACATTCCATTGAAGTCTGAACTCTTTTCATTAAGGTGCGATAGTGGGGACCGGCTAATGAATGAGGCATAACGATATCTGTGATTCTGTGCCATTAAAAAACTGGCAAAAGCCAGAAACAAGATCCGTTTAGCATCATGCGGGAACATTGTGGGTGCACAATTAGTTGTCGTACCCTGAAATATGTGTGAGAGAGAAAGAGATGGCCAGATCCACAGAGGTCTGATAACATGGTCATTTGAAACTGCAAAGTATATTCAAATGATTGAAACTAGCATATTTCCCAGGTATCAAAGATGTGTTCAGTTTTGTGCGCAGGTATCTCTCTACGTCTTATATAAAGGTGTACAGGCAGTCCGCGTTTTACAACGCTTTGCTTTACAACGAATGGCTTATCCAACGCTATGCAATGCATACCTATATTCATTTTTACAACGCCAAAATGGCTTATCCAACGCTCTTACGACGCTTTGCAACGTTTGGTGTATGTGTGTGTATATATACACACACATTCACATTAAACAACTTTGCAAAAGCGTCGAGAAGAGCGTATATATATAATATTAACTATATAATATTATACTATATAATATATATTTATTATGCTATATTACAAATAATACAGTATATACACTTGACTATATAATTTGTGTGTGCTGCATATCTTATTGCCTGCAAAATATGTGTGGTGTATTTTAGTGTTAAAAATGCCTCAGGAACGGAAGTTCATTAAGCAGTGTTCCTATGGGGAAAACGTTTCGCTTTACAACGTTTCGTCTTACAACGCCATTTTGAGAACGCATTGTGTGGATAACCGGAGGACTGCCTGTATTTGTGAGGTATAGAAATCATAGGTCTCTCTGTCTCTCTGTCTCTCTGTCTCTCTGTCTCTCTGTCTCTCTGTCTCTCTGTCTCTCTGTCTCTCTGTCTAGCGCAACCTTTGGGTAAGAAAGACCGGCTTAATAACATGTAATTTGAAGTTAACGCAAGGTTATGGTAGCAACCTGGCATTATGCCCGTGCTAATGAGATCTACAGCGTCCGTTGTTCTTGTATATCATTGGCTTAGTGCAGAGGTGCGCAAAGTAGGTGTGGGGGGGCGGTTGCAGAGGCCCCACGCTCTTCCCCAAGGCATTTAAATTAATTACGGAGCGCGTGATGCCGTGAGGCCTCTCACCAATATCTCACCTGTCTTTCAGTGACGCGTCACCATGGCAAAGCGGCATCAAATGACGCCGCACTGTCACGTTGCCATGGAAACGCGACGTCACGTGACCCCGCAGCGTCATTTGACGCTGAAGACAAGAAGGAGGGGGAGAGTGAGCCGGTAAGGAGAGCAGGCAGAGGGGTGTGCGAGCCGGTAAGGAGAGCAGGCAGAGGGGTGTGCGAGCCGGTAAGGAGAGCAGCAGAGGGGTGTTGCGAGCCGGTAAGGAGAGCAGGCAGAGGGGTCGCGAGCCTTGTAAGGAGAGCAGGCAGAGGGTCATGCGAGCCAGTAAGGAGGAGCAGCCAGAGGAGTTGCGAGCCGGTAAGGAGGAGAGCAGGCAGAGGGGGTGCGAGCCGGTAAGGAGAGCAGGCAGAGGGGTGTGCGAGCCGGTACGGGAGAGCGAGGGGGGTGGAGAGGGGAGGCGAGAGGTAAGGTAGATGGTGCGGAGGACGAGAGGAGAGGGGTGTGCGAGCCGGTAAGGAGAGGAGAGAGAGGGGGTGTGCGAGCCGGTAAGGAGAGCAGGCAGAGGGGTGTGGAGCGGTAAGGAGAGAGGCAGAGGGCAGAGGGGTGTCGAGCGGGAGCGGTAAGGAGAGCAGCAGAGGGGTGTGCGAGCCGTAGGAGAGCAGCAGGCAGAGGGGTGTGCGAGCCGGTAAGGAGAGCAGGCAGAGGGGTGTGCGAGCCGGTAAGGAGAGCAGGCAGAGGGGTGTGCGAGCCGGTAAGGAGAGCAGGCAGAGGGGTGTGCGAGCCGGTAAGGAGAGCAGGCAGAGGGGTGTGCGAGCCAGTAAGGAGAGCAGGCAGAGGGGTGTGCGAGCCATAAGGAGAGGGCAGCAGAGGGTTTGTGCGAGCCGTGGTAAGGAGAGCAGGCAGAGGGGTGTGGAGCGGGGAGGGAGCAGGCAGAGGGGTGTGGAGCCGGTAAGGAGAGCAGGCAGCAGGGGTGTGCGAGCCGGTAAGGAGAGCAGGCAGAGGGAGAGGGCGATGTTGTGCGAGCCGGTAAGGAGAGCAGGCAGAGGGTGTTGAGGCCGGTAAGGAGAGAGGCAGAGGGGTGTGCGAGTAAGGTACGGGAGAGGAGCACGAGGGTTTGGGCGAGACGGTAGGTAAGGAGAGCAGAGGCGCAGAGGGGGGTGGGCGAGCCGGTAAGGAGAGCAGGCAGAGAGGGGTGTGCGAGCCGGTAAGGAGAGCAGGCAGAGGGGTGTGCGAGCCGTAAGGACGAGCAGGCAAGAGGGGTGTGCGAGCCATTAGGAGAGCAGGCAGGAGGGTAGCTGCAGACCAGCGGTAGGAGCAGCAGGAAGCAGCAGAGGGGTGTGTGTGAGCAAGGCTAGGAAGGGCGGAAGAGAGCAGCAGAGGGGTGTGCGAGCGGTAAGGAGAGCAGGCCAGAGGGGTGTGGAGCGGTAAGGAGGAGCCGGTGGAGAGCAGGAGAGGTGGCCGATGGTGCGATGAAGGGAGGGAGGTCACGGGGCAAGGGAGAGCAGGCAGAGGGGTGTGCGAGCCGGTAAGGAGAGCAGGCAGAGGGTGTGCGAGCGGTAAGGAGAGCACGAAGACGGGCGGGGAGGAGGTCAAGGGAGAGGAAGAAGAGGGGTGTGGAGACGGAGCCGGTAAGGAGAGGCAGGAAGAAGGGTGTGGAGCGGGGTAAGGAGAGCAGGCAGAGGGGTGTGCGAGCGGTGGTAAGGAGAGAGCAGAGGGGGGTGTGCGACGCGGTGAGGTCAGGACGAGAGGCAGAGGTGTGCGAGCGGTAAGGAGAGCAGGCAGAGGGGTGTGCGAGCCGGTAGGAGAGCAGGCAGAGGGGTGTGCGAGCGGTAGAGGAGGCGTAGGCAGAGGGGTGTGCGAGCC
>CM071568.1:286090751-286133923 GCA_036426205.1 Ascaphus truei | reverse complement strand
GGTAAGGAGAGCAGCAGGCGAGGGGTGTGCTGAGCCAGTAAGGAGAGAAGCAGAGGGTTGTGCGAGCCTGGTAAGGAGAGCAGCAGAGGGTGTGTGCGAGCGGTAAGGGACAAGGCAGAGGGGGTCGCGAGCGGTAAGGGGAGAGCAGGCAGAGGGGGTTTGCGAGCCGGTAAGGAGAGCAGGCAGAGGGGTGTGCGAGCCGGGGTAGGAGAAGCAGGCAGAGGGTTGTGCGAGCGGTAAGGGAGAAGCAGCAGAGGGGGTGTGCGAGCCGGTAAGGAGAGCAGGCAGAGGGGTGTGCGAGCCGGTAAGGAGAGCAGGCAGAGGGGTGTGCGAGCCGGTAAGGAGAGCAGGCAGAGGGGTGTGCGAGCCGCATTAGGAGAGCAGGCAGAGGGTGTGCGAGCCGGTAAGGAGAGCAGAGAGGGGTGTGCGAGCCGGAAGGAGAGCAGGCAGAGGGGTGTGCGAGCGGTGAAGGAGGCAGCAGAGGGGTGTGCGAGCCGGTAGGAGAGCAGGCAGAGGGGTGTGCGAGCGGTAAGGAGAGCAGGAGAGGGGTGTGCGAGATCCGGTAAGGAGAGAGAAGCAGAGGGTTGTGCGAGCCGGTAAGAGGAAGGCAGGAGGGGGTGTGCGAGCCGGTAAGGAGAGCAGGCAGAGGGGTGTGCGAGCCGTGGTAAGGAGGCAGGCAGAGGGTGGGCGAGCGGTAAGGAGAGCAGGCAGAGGGGTGTGCGAGCGGTAAGGAGCGAAGGCAAGGGGTGGTGCGAGACCGGTAAGGAGAGCAGGCAGAGGGGTGTGGAGCCGGTAAGGAGGAGAGAGCAGGCAGAGGGTGTGCGAGCCGGTAGGAGAAGCAGGCAGAGGTGGGTGCGAGCCGGTAAGAGAGCAGGCAGGGGTGTGCGAGCGCGAAGGAGAGCAGGCAGAGGGGGGTGGAGCCGGTAAGGAGAGCAGGCAGAGGGGTGTGCGAGAGCGGTAAGGATGCGCAGGGCAGAGGGGTGGGGAGCCGTAGGAGAGCAGGCAGAGGGGTGTGCGAGCCGGTAAGGAGAGCAGGCAGAGGGGTGTGCGAGCCGGTAAGGAGAGCAGGCAGAGGGGTGTGCGAGCCGGTAAGGAGAGCAGGCAGAGGGGTCGCGAGCCTGTAAGGAGAGCAGGCAGAGGGGTGTGCAGGGGGAAATGTTTGCGCTCCCCTGGCTTAGTAGAAAGCGCTAATATGTACATAGAAAAAGTGCTATGTGTAAAGAGAAAATACACTATGACAAAGTCTCTAGGTCAGGCTTGGCCAACTCCAGTCCTCAAGAGCTACCAACAGGTCAGGTTTTCAGAATATCCCTGCTTCAGCACAGGTGGTGCAATCTGTGACTGAGCCACGTGTGCTGAAGCAGGTATAACCTGATTTGTTAGTAGCTCGAGGACCGGAGTTGGCCGCCGCTGACCCCGGTACAGGTGTGACCAGGAGGCGCCTGCAAACCTCCCAGGTAGCAGACACTACAGAAGGAAAGGTCACAGCGCTCGTATTCCAACGGAAGGTGGAAGACTAACATTTATTCCATAGGGTGTTCAGCAAGAACAACAGCAGGAAAATAAGCTTGAGAGTCGTGACTTGAAACGTTGCTTATTTTTACTGTTGTCATTCTTGCAGAACACATTAGCGTGGTGGATATGCGTTAACCTCGGGGGAAAGCTGTAAATAAACAATCAAAACAGCCAGTGTGAAATATCTAACGTGGAAATCTCTCTTTTTTGTTTTTTGAATGTAAAATAAAATTCAAAGTACCTTCATGCGCTCATGTCATTTATTTGTTTATTTTTTAGATTTGTCACAGATTATTAAACAGAATAAATGTATGTGGAAGTTTAGAGCGACACTGCTGCTGCTCCTCAGAGAATGAGACCAATTTCAAATGAATGAGGAGTGCAGAGGGAGTGCAGAGGGAGTGCAGAGGGAGTGCAGAGGGAGTGCAGAGGGAGTGCAGAGGGAGTGCAGAGGGAGTGCAGAGGGAGTGCAGAGGGAGTGCAGAGAGAGTGCAGAGCACATCTGGTTAAATGTGCAAGATCTCCTAGGAGCAAAGGGCACTAAAGGCCCCAGTGACATGTTTAAAAGGTAAAGGTGAATGATGTATTTTTAAAACAGACCAGACAAGCATATTAGGGCCATATTACCAAAGGCTCACCTAGGCGATCACACACATTGCAACAACGTGTTTCGCCAGCGTGTGCGCGCGCCTGTGCCCGTGCTGCTTGGCGAGACCAAATTCTTTTGAATTTGTCTCGCTTGCCCTGGTCACGTGCGCGGTTCAGCCAATGAGGGCGAACTGTGATGTCACGGGCATCCCCCCCCCTCCACCGCGCACGCAACTACGCTGGACACAAATGGCCCTTGCGCTCACGGCAGAGCGCACTCGCTCCAAGCCTGTCCAGGGCCTAAGTTGTGCTACTACATAGGACACATTGCAGCCCGGCTCAGTAAATATGGTCACTCCAATGAATGGGCGGCGTCTTCCAGCAATGATGGACTCTTATGGAGTTGCACCACTTAGTAAATATGGACTTCTGTTGTCCTTTCACTTGAATGTGGCCTTAAAGCTGCAGTTCCATTCAATATGTGCATCAATACGATCTGCACACTGACAAGTGATTAGATAAGTTTCAGATCGATCCGTTCTCCTGCAATCGATCGCTTTGCTCGGGGTTATTTAATTCGGTTATTGCTGCAAAATAGTACCCACGATGCAAAGTTCTGTGTGGAAGATCATGTGACCAGGCAGACACTAGATACAATTGGTGCACTGCTAGAGAGAGGGCGGGGCAGAAGAGCCAGAGCCTGTCTCAGAAGAGGAAGGGGATGTGACTTTGCAAATGGTTGCTTTTAGAAACGAAAATGCTCGCTACATAAGAATACATTAAAAATGTTGTTTAAAAAAAAAAAATGCTTTTAGTTACCTCCAGATCAGGGCATTCTACACCAAACACACGATACGTCCACCGCTGACGAATTAAGAAACGCTCTGTGTGTTGGGTAATGACACACATGTTTTTACAGACGTTACCTAATCTGTTCTGTAATAAGACTGTTTGTAAACTGTTGTATATGAAAGCACACTGTAGTAGCTCTGGGAGGTCACAGAGGGAAATGGAACACGAATGGGCTCGGAGGTAGGGTGTTCAACTGCAGTCCTCAAGGGCCATCAACAGGTCAGGACGTCAAGATATCCCTGCTTCAGCACAAGTGGCTCAGTCGAAGAGTGCACCACCTATCTTCCAGTCTGGAAGGCGTATCACGGAGATGGAGTAGCACTTAGAAAATACACCAATCAATGTCAAAAGCCACACGTGGCAGCTACTTCCCATTCCCTTGAATGGCCACTAAAAATCACTAAATGGTTATTGCTGCTGAGTGAATAGAAAGTGCAAGAAAATGTAGATTCGGTTTGGCCTCTCCGTCAAAGCGATCAGCCCGATCTAACCCAAGAAAACGGGCATGCGCCCATAACATACGTGGTACATCGTTACCATAACTTACGTGGTACATCATTGGTGACCATAACATACGTGGTACATAGTTAGTGCCCATAACATACGTGGTACAACGTTAGTGCCCATAACATACGTGGTACATCGTTAGGCCATAACATACGTGGTACATCGTTAGTGCCCATAACATACGTGGTACATCGTTAGTGCCCATAACATAAGGGTACGTTAGTTGCCCATACACTACGTGGGTTATATAGTGTGCCCATAAAATACGTGGGATGAGTCGTGTAGGCCAGAAATACAGGGAGGTAATCGTTGTGCCCATAACATAGTTTATATAGCATAGTATAGTGCCATAAATAGGTGGTAATCGTAGTGACCATAACACGTGGAATCGTTAGGGCACATGACATACGTGGTACATCGTTAGGGCACATGACATACGTGGTACATCGTTAGGACACATGACATATGTGGTACATCGTTAGGGCACATGACATACGTGGTACATCGTTAGGGCACATGACATACATGGTACATCGTTAGGGCACATGGTATACGTGGTACATTGTTAGGGCACATGACATACGTGGTACATCGTTAGGGCACATGCCATACGTGGTACATCGTTAGGGCACATGACATACGTGGTACATCGTTAGGGCACATGACATACGTGGTACATCGTTAGGGCACATGACATACGTGGTACATCGTTAGAGCATCCTTCGGGCAAACAGTTTGTTACTTTTCACTTGCAGAAAATATATAATGCGTCAAATTGCACTTTAAAGTTGTCAACATAATAACCTCTTAGTAGCTTGAGATAATGAGACTGTCTTAGTTGCCATAAGTGAGGCTATTTGGACAGATTGCATTCCCTCCTAGCCCCCAGGTGAGGAGCGTGAGGACCCAGTGCTCGCTATGTAACAGAACGTGTCTGCTTTGTGCTGGAGTTCATGTGTACGCACAGGTAATAATGTGCTTTGTGTATTTTAATTCATTGTATAACTGGGAAATGTTAATGCACCGATACATATGCGCACCGTGCTACCCTTCCCCTCCCTTCTTCTAGTCTGTGTCCCTTCCCCGGTGATTCTGGTTTAAATTTCCTGTGTGATAAAAGCCTGAAATAAATAAACAGTTTAAAAACAGAAACACAGAATGAGTTGGGTGGGCACAGAAAGAGCTGCAAAGCTGCACCTTTTGAGAGTGAAGTTTTTTTTTTCTCCAGAGAATCATAACAGGGGAATCTCCAGCACTGAATACTGTAACCGCAATTTTTGTGGCAACCTTTAGAGAGAGAAAAAAAATCAATACCTGGTGCACACATTGATCAGAAAGCCCTGTCGGGTTTCAAATCTGTATGAATGATAACAGGTCCCTGGGGTACATGTAACATGTACAGTACTGCTGTAACATGCTAAAATACTTTACCAGGGTTACGCAGCTAGAAGCCAAAAATAAATGAGTTAAGAGAATAGGGAGATGTGGATTACATGGGCTGATGGCAGTAATGGAGGGCGAGTGTGCTTCGTTCTGTATTATATGTTTTAACATGTAGAAAATACCAGGAAACAGCCAAACCCGAGCTGAAATAAACCCGGGGTTCCATCTGGAACTCTGCCCGTGCTGCAGACCTGACATACAATTACATAGGACGCGTAATATGAGCCACAGTCTAAATGTAACGTTCCTGCTCTAAAGATAGACAGCACATTTACTTCCACATTAGGTGCGGGCAGAGGCGGAACTAGCGGGGTGGTTAGCGGGGGAAGCTGTTCAGGGCACAGCACCGCAACAGCCAGGAGCAAGTGAACACACTCGCTGCTGGCCTAAGCCCCTCCCCTTCCCCGCCTACGGCCTCCACAGCGGCCAATCAGGAAAAGGGAGGCCGCGCCGCGCCCCCCCCCCCCCCCCGGGGTTTTCTATTTGGGGCTTTTTATATGTATTTGTTTTTTTTATAGGTATTTAGTTTTTTTATATAAGTTTTTGGGGCTTTCTATATGTATTTGGGGTTTGATATGTGTATTTGTCTGGCTTTTATCTGCATTTGGCGTTTAAATTTTTTTTTTTTAAATATGTATTATTTTTTTTTAAAATATGTATTGGTTTTTTTTCCCCCCGTGCGACCCAAATCCGTTTTCCTTGTAGCAGTTTGGCCCGTCTCACTTTACAAGTTGTGCAGGCCTGCTCTAGCAGATCCTTGGACTACCTAGAGGAAGTACTTGTGTTGATACCAGTAGTAGCAGATGGGAGAGAAGTATCCTGCTCGGGGTCAGTAATGCATCAGAACCTTCCAATTGTGCCGGTCCAACATATATTCAGGGTCCTGGTTTAGCAACCGTATGTGAAATATGCTGCCCACCTCCTCCGTGCACATGAACTTCCGGATCCTCTCTACAGGCGCTTACTTAGGAACAGGGGCACGTTATTAAACTCCAAAATAATGCAAGTGAGAAGACATGGCTAGCTGCAGACTAACGACAGAAACCTATTAACAGAACTTACATGGACAGCCTTCATTTATTTTAATTGTGCATTAACTAAAATTATATATGTATTCATATTGTTCTGGTATGTACAGACGAGACCACGAGTATTCTAAAGCTTGCCTAAAACTAGCCCGGTTACATTCTGGGTATGTGCTGGGCTAGTTTAAGGCAAGTTTAAGGCATTTCTGCATTGACTAATGACTCATAGGATTAACACAGCAGGGGTCCCTGGCAGTCCCATTCAGTTTGAATGGGACTGCCAGGGACCCCCCGCTATTAATCTGATGGGCCATTAATCAATGCAGAAATGCTGGGGCTAGTTTATGGCAAGTTTAAGGCATGTATTCAGAATGTACCTGGGTGTAGCTGGGTCTTTTTTGGATATACAATGTTGTATACCCATACTTTATCCACTCATTATTATATTATATAATATATTATTTCAGACAAACATATCACTTTAATCACTAAAAACAATATAGTGTATGACGTGTTTCAGACATTTATAGGATCTATAATATATATCTGTGTATGACACATGTAACGTTTTGTAATGAAAGGGTTAAGTCCTATACTCATTACGTGGCTTTTAGGCTATTCCCAGAGATAACTCAGTGATAATTCGGGTCTGGATGTGAGTAAGAGCAGCTTATGGAAGGTGCTAAATATCGTAGTGTTATTATCATGTGCTAACAGTAACGGAGGTCTGAGGATCTCCGGTGTTAGGTAACCTGCTCATTACCATATGAGTGAGCCTAAGGTCCGTTAAAATGTAAGGATCCGTTATCTTTAAGGAAGATGCCAGCACATCGCAGCGCTGAGCAACTTTGGGGAGACGCGTTACAGATACGGAATGGGACGTTTTGCTGCGGCGCTTTGGCCCCGACCGTTGGCGTTCCACCACCGGGACATTTCGCTGCAGGGCAGCTCGCCGCGGGACATTTATCCGCAATGTTCTGTGCGCCGCGCACCCGACTCAACTCGAGTTTTCATTGAGTGTGCTCACCTGTTAATTAATTACAGTGCTTACTAAATAGTGTGTCTGTACTTCAGAGCACACAGAAGAAAAGCTCTTTAGATTCAGTCTTAATGATTGTGCGCCATAGAAGCGGAAAGAGAGAGTATTTTTCATCAGATCAATGTATCTCTAACAAAACATCAAACAAGATTGATGAATAAAAAATAGTGACTTCCTCATTTGTACATGTAACCCATGTTCCCCCCCTCTCTGGGAGAAGGACTGAATTACTAGCTTAGTGTGGTGCTGAGGCATACCTGCTGGTTCAGGAGAGCTGTGTAGCCGCGATGATAAGGGGCAACAGAACAGGATTTTGGTGGTCTCTGGGTTCTTGCTCCTTGGTTCAGCACCTCCAGCTGTGATGGGATCCTAGGATGTAGGATGTCGGCTACCTCACAGCACTCCATACCCCTCCTGCCCAGGAACGGACGCCCAGGCAGAGGTATAGTGAACAAGTAGGTTTATTGGAAATGCTGCATCAGCTCTTCACACAGCATAGTTCTTGAAGTCCAACATCCCAGGACTTCAGGATGGTGCTTGCCCGATTGTATTGGGCCTTGAGTCTTGATGGTCCCTAGGCTTTGCGGCCTAGGGTGGGCCAGCTCATCCACGCAATATGAGAGGCTGACAGCCCATGCTCTCACCTTGGAAGGCACAGCAAGACTGCTCTAACTTTGCTACACCCACTGGTTAGCTTCAGGAAGTGGCGGGCTCATGGACTGTACCCATCACCGATAGGCTTACACAGGCCATCAGTCACCACCTTACTTCCATCACTTACAAGTGGGCAAAAAAAGGGGGTCAATGGCCCATAGATTAACCCGTGCAGGCCCTGAACTTACTAGGGACTTACATCACAGATACACTGTGGGGGAAAGAGAGGTACTTATAGACATACAAAAACAAAGAAAGAGACAGCGCAAAAAACCTCATTGTGCAATATTTAAACAAAATTGTATTGGTAAACTGGTGAGTATCACACGTACATCAATATAGTTAGATTTAAGCAGAACATGTTATGGACATGTTACCAATCTGTGCTCAGGGTACAGGACTTCTAGGTTAGCTGGCTTCTCACAGGTCTCGTGGAACAGCATGCAGGGTACAGCAGTCGTCACCGCAGGGGAACTGCCACTCCAGATGAAGAGAACACTCCGATACCGAGTGTTACGGTGGAAAGTCCTATCAACTGTATCCAGCCCTCTGCACACCAGCTTCAAAACGCCACACGGGGCGGAGGATGATTCGGCTATGTATGCCGCTGCAGGGAACCTCACCGTCAGCCGCTTGCTCGGAGAACGCTAGACGCACATCTGTGACGTCATCGGGCGGCGTCAGCGTCGTGCGCGAGTGAGTCACTGCTTGAAGAAGCTAGAAGTCCCAAGAATGTCCCGTATAGTGCCCGCTTGGAGTCGCGAGCAATTAGACAATGTATTAGACAATGTATTAAAACATCCAGTATGTAGGAATAAATGAATGCGCCCTCAGTCCAACGCGTTTCGTGTTTACAACACTTCGTCAGGGAGTTTTAATACTGGATGTGGGCAGACTTAACCAATCTAACCAAATAAACAACTTGGGGTTACCATGCTGAGTACAATATTATGGCATAAATCAGTGGTTATCTTTTATAGTTCTGCGCTATCATAATGTAGTTCAAAGTCCTCGCAGTCATATTAATGCTGGAGAAGTGTAGATGTGTTGTACTGTAGGTTGTGATACCATTTCACAGACCAACATGGGAATTCTTCCCAGATTCATAGGGGCTTATTCAACCAAGTGCAATATTGCAAAAGCAGCACGGAGACTCCCATTCCAATCACCGGGAGTTTCCAGCCAGGAATGCCAAATCGGCTGTATCACACTTTATTACAAAAAGTCTAATGGTGTATGGATGGGAAGCTCTGTACTAGCATTTCATCCATGAAAAACGTTCATATTGGTCCGTTAAAAGATATCATAACAACAAATGTACTGTACCATCCTGTGCACCCAAGTATTTACATGGCAGGTTGGTCAAGTATCGGTAGCTCTAATTATGTTCTATTCTCCTTGTATTTGGCTTTCGGTTGAATAAAACTCTTTAACCGTAGCGATCGTTTCACTGTGTGAATATTCCGCTGCTTTTCTCTTTGCTTCTGTGCTGCTCTCTCCTGTGCTAACCTCAGCCTGGGATGTCACAGGAGTGCGGAGAAACACTTCGTAGGACCGGCTGCATTTTACACTTTCAAGTAACTTGATAAAACGTTGTTAGTGCAAATAGAGGGGGCCTATGTATTAAACGTCAAACAGTTCTTTTCTAGTGCAAGATCGGGTCACGGAAATCTCATTTTAAACGGCTCGTGTGCATCTCTGTACCAACATAACATCTCAATCTGCGTGAGCAGCGTCACTAATACGTTTTTTAAAATTTATATAGGCGCACAGAAATGATCTGCGCGGGGCGTACAGATGTTAATGGCATGTGCTAAAAAAAAAAAAATTAGGTTTCCGTGCGCCCCTAAAAAAAGAAGAGAGCGTCAAAATCACCGTCAACTTCAACCAAGTGTAAAGTCGAAAATGAAATGTAAAATGTGACATATTCTGGTGGACACAAGTATGCACTATCTGTACCAAGTGACAGGACAGGCTTAATTAATACTGCGCATGTTCTAGTGGAGGGGTATTGTAGCCAACCCCAGGCCTCAAAGACAGGTCAGGTTGTTAGGATATCCCTGCTTCAGCACAGGTGGCTCAATCGAAGACTCAGTCAATTGAGACACCTGTACTGAAGCAGGGACAGCCTGAAAACATGACCTGTTGGTGGCCTTTGAAAACTCGAGTTGGCCACCCCTGTTCTAGTGCATTTTGTACGCAACGGAAATGTTAAACAAAAGGTTAGTTGTATTGTACTGTACAGTATGTCTTTATTTATATAGCGCCAAAAGTGTACTCAGCGCTTCACAAAGAATACTGTACAGGGAATTATAACAATACATTAAGCGCAGCAAATCAGACAATAGGAAAGCAAATCCCTGCCCCGAAGAGCTTAAAATCTAAGTGGTATGATGGGAAACTTGCAGAGAGCAAACCATTGTAAATGAAAAAGGCTCATTAACCCATTGAATGCATTGCTGGACCCTCTTCCACTGAAGGGGTTAAACAAAGCGATGCTTGATGGAAATCGACTTATTTGAATAAACCCACCACAGTTGAGCACACTTCTGCTCAGCAGTATGTTCCAGACCCCGCTGGCAGTGACACGTCTGCTTGGCAGTATGTTCCAGATCCCGCTGGCAGTGACACGTCTGCTTGGCAGTATGTTCCAGACCCCGCTCGCAGTGACACGTCTGCTCAGCAGTATGTTCCAGACCCCGCTGGCAGTGACACTTCTGCTCAGCAGTATGTTCCAGACCCCGCTGGCAGTGACACTTCTGCTCGCATTAATGGTTCCCAGATCCCCTGGCAGTGAACGTTATGCTCGAGCAGTACCGTTTATTTTGCTTCTATAATCACATCTCCGAACACGCCCGTGTCTCTCTGCCGCTATGACTTGAGGGATACACGTCTTTCGTGTCCACCTTGTGCTCGCTCGCGGCTTTCTCTTCTGTGCATATGGCCTGTGGTTCCCCGCTCTGCGGGATGCGCCGTCCCCCGTTCCTGTATGCCCTAAGGTCGACCATGCATTTTTGAGTCTCAGTCTGCCTCTCTCGGCCGCCAGGGGCGGTAGGCTCGCTTTCAGTCTTTCTGCGGGGTCTCAGCTGTAGGGTAGTCTGGTGTGCGCGGCTGTGCAAACCGTGGAGGGTCTGCTCATCAGGTTAGTGTTCCAGACCACCGCTGCAGTGACACTTCTTCGCTCAGCAGTAGTTCCAGACCACCGGCAGCATGAAACAACTGTCTGCTCGGCAGTATGTTCCAGACCCCGCTGGCAGTTGAACACGTCTGGCTCAGGCAGTATGTTCCAGACCACCGCTGGCAGTGACACGTCTGCTCAGCAGTATGTTCCAGACCCGCTCGCAGTGACACGTCTGCTCGGCAGTATGTTCCAGACCACGCTGGCAGTGACACGTCTGCTCAGCAATATGTTCCAGACCCCGCTGGCAGTGACACTTCTGCTCAGCAGTATGTTCCAGACCACGCTGGCAGTGACACGTCTGCTCAGCAGTATGTTCCAGACCCCGCTGGCAGTGACACGTCTGCTCGGCAGTATGTTCCAGAACCACGCTGGCATTGACCACGTGCTGGCTCAATGCAGATATTGTTCCAGACCCCGCTGAGTGACACTTCCAGCTCACAGTATGTTCCAGATCCCGCTGGAGTGACACTCTTCTGCTCAGCATATGTTCCAGACCACGCTGGCAGTGACACTTCTCGCTCATCAGCATATGTTTCCAGGACCCCGCTGGCAGTGACACTTCTGCTCGGCAGTATGTTTTCAGACGCCCGCTGGCAGTGACACTTCCTGCTCGCAGCATGTATGTTCCAGACGCCCAGCTGCAGTGACACTTCTGCTCAGCAGTATGTTCCAGATAACCGCTGGCAGTGACACGCTCTGCCATTGGCAGTAATTTCTTTCCAGACCGCGCGCTCTAGTGACACTCTGCTCAGCATGTGGTCACCAGCCACCCCGCTGGCGTGAACACTTCTGCTGCAGCAGTATGTTCCAGACATCCCCGCTGGCAGTGACACGTTATGCTCGGCAGTATGTTCCAACTCCCGCTGGCAGTGACACGTCTGCCTCAGACAGGATGTGTCCGCGACCCCCGCTTGGCAGTAACACGTGGCTCAGAGTATGTTCCAAGACCCAAGCTTGCAGTTGACACTTCTGCTCAGCAGTATAATGTTCCAGGACCCCGGCCTGGCAGTGAACACTATCTACTCTGCTCGTCAGTATGTTCCCAGACAAACCACGTGGCAGTGACACTTCTGCTCGCAGTGGATTCCAGACCCCGCTGGCAGTTGCAGTCTGACTCGGCAGTAGATTCCAGACCCCGCTGCGCAGTTGACACGTACTGCTCAGCAGTATGTTCCACCGACGCCCGCTACGAGTGGACACTTGCCCTCGGCCAGTATGTTCCAGATCCACGATGGCATGTGCACACTCGCTCGCATAATGTTCCAACCCCCGCGGCAGTGACACTTCTGCTCGCAGTAGTGTCCAGATCCCGCTGGCAGTGACATTTCGCTCAGCAGTATGTTCCAGACCCACGCTGGGCAGTGACACGTCTGCTCAGCAGTATGTTCAGACCCCGCTGGCAGTGCACTTCTGCTAGCAGTATGTTCCAGAACACCCGCTGGCAGTGACACTTCTGCTCACAGTATGTTTCCAGGTCCCCGCTGGCAGTGACACTCTGCTCAGCAGTATGTTCCGACCCCCCCCGCTGCATACACACGTCTGCTTCGGCAATGTTCCAGACCCCGCTGGCATACGCTCTCTGCTTGCAGTATGTTCCAGTACCCCGGCTGGCAGTGACACTCTGTGCTACTGCTCGCAGTATGTCCGACCACGCTGGCATGACGTCTGACTCGAGCACGTATGTTCCAGCCCCGCCGGCAGTGACACTCTGCTTCGGGCAGTATGTTCCAGACCTGTGGCTTGACACTGAAATCTGGCCTCGAGCAGTAATGTTCCAGACCCCGCTTGCACGTGACAGTCTGCTACGGCAAAGTATGTTCCAGACCCCCGCTGGCGTGGACTTCTGTCGGGCATATGTCCGGCACGTGCTCAGCGTGACTTCCTGATCGGAGAGGTTACCGATCCCGCTGGCCAGTGACACTGTCTGCTCGACAGTAGTTCCAGAATCCCCGCTGGTCATGACACGTCTGCTCAGCAGATGTTCCACCCCTGTCGGCACTGGCAGTACAGTCCGCCATGACACTTCTGCTGGTCAGTATTGTTCCAGATCCCCCTTGGCGTGCCACTGTCTGCTTCAGCAGTATGTTCCAGATACCCGCTGGGCAGTGTACACTTCTGCTCAGTCAGATTTCCAGACCCCGTGGCAGTGACACGTATGCTCAGCAGTATGTTCCAGACCCCGCTGGCAGTGACACTTCTGCTCAGCATGTGTTCCAGCCCACCCCGCGGCAGTGAACACTTTGCTTCGCAGTCTGTTCCAGGAACCCCGCGGAGGTGGGCATGACCCTCTGCTCAGCAGTTATGTTCAACAGATCCCCTTGCTGGACAATCTGCCAGCCAGCATATGTTCAATCGAGCTAGTATGTCACTTCGCTCAAGATTTCCCCCCGCTTGGCAGTGTACACTTCTGCTCAGCATATGTTCCAGACCCCGCTGGCAGGCACTTCTGCTCGAGTGTCCAGACGCTCATGATCGTCGCCCTAGAGATGTCAGACCCGTGCAGTGACACTGTCTGCTCGGCAGTATGTTCCAGATGTCCAGACCCCGCTGGCACGTGAACGTCTGCTCGGCAGTATGTTCCAGATCCCGTGGCAGTGACACTTCACTGCTGGCAGTATGTTCCAGACCCCGCTGGCAGTGACACGTGCTGCTCCAGCAGTATGTCCAGACCCCGCTGGTCGTGACACTTACTGCTCGCAGTATGTTCCAGACCCGCTGGCAGTGACACTTCTGCTCGCAGTATGTTCAGATCCCGCTGGCAGTGACACTTTGCTCGCAGTATGTTCCAGATCCCAGCTGGCAGATGACACGTTCTGCTCAGCAGTATGTTCCAGACCCCTGCTGGCAGTGACACTTCTGCTCGGCAGTATTCCAGACCGCTGGCAGTGACACTTCGCTAGCAGTATGTTCCAGTATCCCGCTGGCAGTGAACACGTCTCTCGGCAGTATGTTCCAGACCCGCTTGCAGTGGACATCGTGCTGGCTCAGCAGTATGTTCCAGACCCCGCGGCAGTGACACTTGCTGCTCAGCAGTATGTTCAGACCCCGCTGGCAGTGACACGTTGCTCAGCAGTATTTCCGACCCCGCTGCACTGCACGTCTGCCTCAGCAGTATGTTCCAGACTCCCTGCTGGCCAGTGTACAACTTTCTGCTCAGCAGTATGTTCCAGACCCCGTGGCAGTGAACTTCTGCTCAGCAGTATGTTCCAGACCCCGCGGCTGACATTTGCTCGCATATGTTCCAACCCGCTGGCAGTGACACTTTCTGCTCAGCAGTATGTTCAGACCCCCGCTGGCAGTGACACGTCTGCTCAGGCAGTTGTTCCAGACCCCTGGCAGTGACACGTCTGCTCAGCAGTATGTTCCAGACCCCGCTGGCAGTGACACTTCTGCTCAGCAGTATGTTCCAGATCCCGCTGGCAGTGACACTTCTGCTCAGCAGTATGTTCCAGACCCCGCTGGCAGTGACACGTCTGCTCAGCAGTAGTTCAGACCCCGCTGCAGTGACACTTCGCTCCACGTATGTTCCAGACCCCGCTGGCAGTGACACTCTGCCTCAGCAGTATGTTTCCAGCCAACCCCTGGCAGTGACACTTCTGCTCAGCAGTATGTTCCAGATCCCGCTGGCAGTGACACGTCTGCTCAGCAGTATGTTCCAGACCCCGCTGGCAGTGACACTTCTGCTCAGCAGTATGTTCCAGACCCCGCTGGCAGTGACACTTCTGCTCAGCAGTATGTTCCAGACCCGCTGGCAGTGACACGTCTGCTCAGCAGTATGTTCCAGACCCCGCTGGCAGTGACACTTCTGCTCAGCAGTATGTTCCAGACCCCGCTGGCAGTGACACTTCTGCTCAGCAGTATGTTCCAGACCCCGCTGGCAGTGACACGTCTGCTCAGCAGTATGTTCCAGACCCCGCTGGCGAGTGACGAGCTGCTCAGCAGTATGTTCCAGACCCCGCTGGCAGTGACACTTTTCTGCTGCAGCAGTATGTTCCAGACCCCGTGGCAGTGACACTTCTGCTCAGCAGTATGTTCCAGACCCGCTGGCAGTGACAACTCTGCTAGCAGTATGTTCCAGACCCCGCTGGCAGTGACAGCTTCTGCTCAGCAGTATGTTCCAGACCCCCTGGCAATGACACGCTGTCGCAGATTCAGACCCTGCAGTGACACTCTGCCTCAGCGTATTTCCAGACCCGCTGCAGTGACAAGTCTGCTAGCAGTATGTTCCAGACCCCGCTGGCAGTGACACGTCTGCTCAGCAGTATGTTCCAGACCTACGCTGGCAGTGACAATTCTGCTCAGCAGTATGTTTCCAGACCTGCCCTGGCAGTGACAATCTCTGCTCAGCAGTATGTTCCAGACCCACCTGGCAGTGACACGTCTGCTCAGCAGTATGTTCCAGACCCCTCTGGCAGTGACACGTCTGCTCGGCAGTATGTTCCAGACGATCCCCTGGCAGTGACACGTCTGCTCAGCAATATGTTAGACCCCGCTGGCAGTGACACTTCTGCTCGCAAGTATGTTCCAGATCCCGCTGGCAGTGACACTTACTCTGCTCAGCAGTATGTCCAGACCACGCTGGCGTGACACGTCTGCCACGTGTTCGACCCGGGCAGTGACACTTCTGCTCGGCAGTATGTTCCAGATCCCTCTGGCAGTGACACTTCTGCTCAGCAGTATGTTCCAGATCCCGCTGGCAGTGACACTTCTGCTCAGCAGTATGTTCCAGACCCCGCTGGCAGTGACACTGTCTGCATGGCAGTATTTTCAGACCCCGCTGGCAGTGACACGTCTGCTCAGCAGTATGTTCCAGACCCCGCTGGCAGTGACACGTCTCGTCAGCAGTATGTTCCAGATCCCCGCATGGCAGTGACACGTTTGCTCGGCAGTATTTCCAGACCCGCTGGCAGTGACACTCGCTCAGCAGTATGTTCCATCCCCGCTGGCAGTGACACGTCTGCTCAGCAGTATGTTCCAGACCCCGCTGGCAGTGACACTTCTGCTCAGCAGTATGTTCCAGACCCCGCTGGGCAGTGACACTTCTGCTCAGCAGTATGTTCCAGACCCCGCTGGCAGTGACACGTCTGCCTCGGACAGTATGTTCAGACCCGCCGTGGCAGTGACACGTCTGCTCAGAGTATGTTCCAGACCCAGTCGGCAGTGACACTTCTGCTCAGCAGTATGTTCCAGACCCGCTGCGCGCCTGCATGTGACCGTCTGCTCCGCAGTATGTTCCAGACCACGCTGGCAGTGACACGTCTGCTCAAGCAGTATGTTCCAGACCCCGCGCTGGCAGTGACACTTCGCGCTCAGCAGTATGTTCCAGACCCGCTGGCATGGACACTTCCAGGCATATGTCCAGACGCACGCTGGCAGTGACACGTCTGCTCAGCAGTATGTTCCAGACCCCGCTGGCAGTGGGGGAGCAGGCTGCTCTGATGGAGACTTTTCATTTCCTTTTTTTTTCCGCAGAGAAGTTAAAAATAAAAATAGCATTTTACGTTGTTTTTTCCCCCCTTCAAATTGCCACAGAGAATATTGTGCAATTAGGTTGGTTAAAAAAAAAAAAAAAAGCAGACGTGACAAATGCGGCCTCCAACGTGCTCTCCATACGTGTTTGGATGGTTATTAACCCTTTGATTGTCGGCGGGGATGTGTTGCCTGAGTGCCAAAGCCCCATCGGCACAGTGCGATCACGTGACAGCAGTGGGCATTTTGGAGGAATCGGAAGAGGGATCCTCCTCCTCCTCACTGGTTAGGTCACGTTCTACACTCCATTGGAACGCAGGTAGGGTTGCCTGGTGGCTACTCCAAAAATACTGGACATAAAGGTGAAAGGCGCAACGCACTCGAGACACACACACACACACACACACCCCTCTCACCGCTCCATGCTTTTTCCTCCTCTCCTTGGCCCCACCCCCAGGCTTCTGACACCTCCCCCTGATTGGCTGCTGCTGAGTAATGCAGCCAATCAGGATGGGGGCAACAGCCCTGCTCAGGGACAACCCGCGACCCCCCAAGACTGTCAGGTCACTAATCCAAAATCACTTAGACAGGGAAACCCAGGTATTGAAAAAATATGCAAGGCATATCCCCCCACTTCTCTGCGTTTCGGTTCTCGGCGATCAGCCAGTACGGCGGTACCGAGAAGGGGAGCCGCCATGTCTGCACATGCGCAGAAGGGGGACGTCCGAGTTCGTGCATGCGCAGAAGGAGGACGGCAGAGTCTGCGCATGTGCAGAAGGGGCAGGAGAGAAGGAAAATCGCCGGTGGACATAGCAAATGCTATATTCCGCTTTTCGGTGATTTTCGCTTTCTGGTGGAGGCCTGGAACGGAACCCGCCGTATGAGTAGGTCCCTACTGTACTGAGACATGTAAAATAGTGGCAGTTTCAGAACAGAGAGCTTCCTCCCACGCCATAGTGGCGCTTTCTCAAGGAGTACTTCTCAAGTACTCCTTGAGAAAGCACCACTGCGGCGTGAAACGCATGGGAGGAAGCTCTCTGTTCTGAGACTGCCACTATTTTATATGTCTCAAAGCCTTGCATATTTTTTCAATACCTGGGTTTCTCTGTCTACGTGATTTTGGATTTTACGTTGTTGCTCTGGATCGCCTGCTGCAGTGTTACTGTGACTTCCTGGATTCGGTAGCACACGGAGGGGGGAGCGGTCTGGATTCTTCACGGCCAGCGGGACATACTGCTCTGATTCAGGTCTATACTAGGAGGTAAGAAGATTTCATACTACAATATCCCTCCAAGACCTTACATAGCTTCCTGACGAACCTCCGATCATCCCTTCCCCCGATCCATACATATATATTACTTCATTTCAGCGAGTGCACTCCAGAGCGCAGGACAGTGTTGTTTCTTCACCTGTCAGGTCACCATGTCCAGAGAGGTAATACCGGACACATACATGTCCAGTATTACCTCAAATTTTTTACTGGACAGAGTGACCAAACACAGGACATTCCGGTTCAATACTGGACACCTGGCAACCCTACGTTACGCAGGACGTGATCTAACCTGTTAAAAAACAAGCCCTTTGAGCATAGCTACATAGTAGATGAGGTTGAACAAAGATGTATGTCCATCAAGTTCAATCGATGCAAAATGTATATAACAGATACTTTATCCTATATCCGTACTTACAGTATATTGATCCAGAGGAAGGCAAACAAAAACCCCAGTAACATATTATCTAATGATATCTCATAAGAGGAAAAATAAATTCCTTCCTGACTCCAGATATTGGCAATCAGATGACTCCCTGGATCAATATCCTTCCCATGTTTACTTATTTGGTATAACAGATGTTCAACCTTTCTTTGAAGATATATATTGTATCTTCTAACATACAGTATGTTTGCTTCTAAAGATTATCACTGCCATCAAACAGACTCTGTAGTAACCATATCCTCTTCCAGATCCTTTGATTGTGTTGCACCTTCCCCCCTCCCCCCCTCCTAAGGGAGATCATGTCACTACCAAGTGTGTTCTGGTGCGGTGTATACCTGTTAGGTGGAACAGAAGGCCTGAGAGCTCCGCGAAGGTATGGGGAGGCATCAGGATAAGTTCTCCATGATGACGGTTCTTCTGTCTGCGAAGCCCCTCCATCCCATGAGGATCCTGGGGCAGCCAGGATGGTCCTCACAGGCAACTCCTCATGTGCTCAAACAGCAAGCATCACACCAGAGATGATATAACTGGGTTTTATTGGTTCAGTATAGCATTACAGGCTCCATTCCCTGAAGGCAGTACAGGCCTTGAGCCCCATAGCACCCCTCCTCAGCACACCTTAATCCCTATCCAGGAGAGGCTTTTCTGGTGCTT
Organism: Ascaphus truei; assembly: GCA_036426205.1. Taxonomy (NCBI): domain Eukaryota; kingdom Metazoa; phylum Chordata; class Amphibia; order Anura; family Ascaphidae; genus Ascaphus; species Ascaphus truei. Next base: position 286,115,281 of record CM071568.1, on the reverse strand, counting down.
CCTTATGTAGCCAGGTCACCCTTTGCCCCCTGCGACCCCCTCGGGAGCCTCCGTGGGCACAAGTGATGCCGGGTACTGCCGGAGGCCAGCGGCAGACCCGACGGCCATCCCAAGGGTGGGGGCCGTTGCAGGGAGCGGTGCGCTGTCTCCGCGAGCAGGCCGGTTGCCGGGGACGCGATCGGGCCGTTGCTAAGGCCGCGGTCGCGTCTCTAAGGTCCCGGCGGCCGGCGAGGAGAGCGTCGCCATTAATTAGCCATTCGCACATGCGCAGTGATCGCGCATGCGCAGTTAGAGCCCCAAAGGCGCAGGAGAGTCGCGCGAGAGTAGGGATAGATAGTGAGAGGTTGTGGCGGCCATTAGGGGTTAGTGTAGGTGCAGGAAAGGCGCGCACGCGGCCCCAATGTAAGTACAGCCTCCACGGGACTACAATTCCCATGAGGCTTAGGGCCAAGCACATCAGGTGCTTCATAGGAGCCAATAGGGCTGCAGGACTGCCCTGGAGGAAAGGATACATTTCGCGGGCTTGCACCACGCTAGTGAGTCAGCGGAGGGACCCTGTGAAGGAAGGAGGTAGGGTACAGGAGAGAGGGACTCCCCTGTATTAGGCCAGCACCCCTTTGGTCCAGGATAGCTCAGCTCCCCAGTAAGGTGAGTGTTGCCAGGGGCAGCCCTCAGGTTAGGGACCCTGCCACTTACATTAGTGGGAGCTGAGAGAAGGAAGTCTGCAGTTATAGAGTTGGAGCCAGGGAGCTGTGAGGGAAGAAGGGTGCGGGGAGTGAGAGCAGCTCCTGCACCCCATAGGTACCCACACCCCAGGTAGGCCCCAACCCCCCCCCGCTAGCGTAGTGGGTTAAGTACTGAGGGAGGCCCAAGATAGGGACGCTGCCCTTAGTGTTGTTAGAGTGCTGCATTGTCAGGGTCACAGCGATCAGTGCTGTGAGGCCTGATAGGCAGGCACCTTGTTGCGCAGCACGTTGGCTGCAGCCTCCAGTGAGTTACAGCTTGCTGCGGTAGGCGCTGGGACTAGTCAGAGAGTAGTGGGTCTGGAGAAGGGCTATAGCTGTTCTAGTCACCTTGAGGTAGCGCTAGGGGTAGGATGCCTGAAGGGATAGCCTGTTAACGAGGTCAGGAATTCTGGAGAGGATCTGCACTAGGCTAGCCAACAGTAGGTAGACGCCTAAGTACTGCATGGAAGAGTACTCTAGTCCATTCCAGATCACTTACCGAAGGGACTTGGGTAGTAAGGGGAGTGGGACAGGTCATCACCCCTGCAGGCCTAGGAGTTCCCCAAGCCACTACAGGTTGCTGTACTACAGGGACAGGCCCTAGGTTAGGGTTCCTGTCACGTTAGTACCATTTAGATAGATAGGGACACAGCGGCTGCTGCTGTTCCTGTGGAAGCGGTTGGACCCACGTTGGGGTCCATAGAGACGATTCCAGAGTGGGACCGTCCTAGCGGTCCGCACGTGCAAGGAGTTCGGTTGGAGGATCAGACGGACTCATCACACGTCTGACCCTTTGAGAAGTTTGTTGCTGACCCGAGCACCGGAGTGCTCGGCAGGTATTATACCATCACATGTGCACCAACAGGCCTATAGGTTCTTAGTGACTGCGCAGTCACCCATTGACTATCTCTGTAGGAGTACGGGACATTGGGTGGGGTTCTTGGGACACTGGGTGGGATCACCTAGTGTTTGGGAATCGTCCTGCGAGACGTCACTGTTAGTGTCTCACCGTGAGAGAGACACAGGTTATCATTATTATTCGTTAGTAAAGTAGTTATATTATAATCACTGTGTGTGTAGTTTCTTATTGGGTTCCTATGTAGGGTCATTCTACATTTCCATAGAATCCTACATAGGTGGAGGCGCTGAAAACGAAGATCCGTTCCAGAGGATTCACCCCAGGCTCTCATTAGCGGAGGCTCAGACTGCCTGTGAGCCTGCAGGTATACGCACCACACCGGTAACAATACATGTTCTACTCACCCACACTACATATGAGATTGGGTGGGGTGGAATACCCGTTACACTTACTTTTACCCAGCGGTGCGCAAACTGGGTGCGCAATTACAAGACTATTAAGGTATGTCAAGCATTGCTGTGCAATTTGCACCACGTATTCATCCTCATGAAGCTTCATGTTGAGGGTCCAACTTTGACGTCTTGTCCAGTTGTTGACACACTGAGTATCCGTGACGGCCCAGGTAGCATTTGTGAGCTTTCTTAGGGCAGGCCCATATTGCCGCACACCGCGCGGAGCATGATCACATGATCGCATTGATCATGCCCATAGACCGCGCGGGTGCCAGCACGAGAGGGCGCACGTCCAGTTCAGTCAACCGGATGACCTTTCTGTGGATCGGTGTCCTCAGATCTAGCTGCAACCGTTGGAGGAACTCAGACAGTTCCTCATTCTCCTTCTGTTTGAGGGCATGGAAATGTGCCAAGAATGCAATTGGGTCTTCCTTTTTTCCGTAGGTCTTGGTCAAGGCCCATATCAGATCTTGAGCCTCCGCGTTGGCGTGACACTCGAGATACAATTGCACGATGTTGGAGGCCGGGGGACGCAAGCACTCTATGATCCGTTGACTTTTGATAGCGTCTGAGCACGTCCACCCTGGCATTACTTGTTCCGCGTGCTCCTGCCATTCATCAAATGTTTCTTCGCCCAGTGGTGTGGGTTGCACCCCAGAGAAGGCTTTTAGTTTCCGGTAATGGTGACCTTGAGGGGACTGGGTCAGAGCCTCTACTAATGCAGAGCCGCCACCTGACAGGCGACTGGGGTATACTGACGCGGGGTTAGAAGTCTGCATCAGGCCACTCTCATACAGGCTAGGAGTAGCTGACGGGTGTGGAGTCTCAGCGCGGCGGGATACCTCCAGCAGAGTACTGGGAGTGAAAGTCACTTTGGGAATGGGTGAGTCTGTCCTGATGTGTGTACTTGAGCTCAGGGCGGGAGTCCTCCATCCCCCGGGGTTGTAGCAGGAGGTGGATGCTTCAGTCTTGTAAGGGACCTCGGAGGAGAGTCCTGGGGTGGACGCAGCCATGGGAGGTGATAGCCCGGGGTATATGAGTGGGTAACACTCGGGAAGGGCCTCTGATTGATTTAGGGCCGGAGGAGCATATTTCTTGCCCGGTGGCTAATAGTACGGCACTCCAGCGATAAGCGATGTCATACTGTTGACCTATGATCCTAGCATTGCCCAGACCAGGAGAGTTTCTTGCTTGGTTCTCGGACGGTAATTGCAGGCGTGAGGGCAGGGACTCCTCCCATGGCGACCAAATGGCTAGGGAGTTCATGGCGCTCTAGAGCCCAGTCGTGGTCCTCTTGTTGGGAGGGCACGAACACGGCATGCGATTTTGATGCTCTAATTTAACTACTGATTCGGGCACCCCAGGTCAGAATCTCAGCAGCGCGTTGAAATGTAGTGCTGTTTCCCCCATCCTAAGTGAGATGTGGCGGCTACTAAGTGTGTGTGTGGTGCTTTACCTGCGGCTCACAGGAGGCCTGAACCTCCGTTGCTGGGAGCCTGGGATGTACCTGGATCATCCGGTGACAGCGCCTCAACCTGTGAGGGATCCTGACAGCGCCAGATAAACCCTTCACAGGACCCAATGCAATAAGTACACACAGTACACCATATACGTATGGTAACAGGTTAAATGAACATGCAAATAACAGTACACAGAATAACACAGGCCTCACAGGGCCGTACTCCCACACCGTGCCCTCTGTCCAACCACCCTGTCCCCACCCTGGTGGGGTTGTCCCCAAAGTACTGAGGTGCCCTGGGCACCCAACCACCCGGTGTCCACAGAAGCCAACCCACCCAATGTATGTGTGACAGCGCTGCCCACAATCAGTGTTAGAGTTGGTGCACTTGTAGATGGGGTGTGATACTTGCCGAGTGCTCTGGCACTCGATACCACCGACTGAAGAGAAACCGTTTGGTCCCACGCCGTCGCTCAGTGATGGCGTCCGCCTCCACGTGGGATGGTATTCAGCTGGAGGGTCCCACCTTGATGAGAGTCTCTAGCCTTGCGGTGGTGGTCTGTCCCAGACCACAGACCGTGTCTCCTACGCGGCGTCCTACTGTGTCCCTGACACTATGGAGGCTAATTGGGGCAGTGTCCCTATCTAAGGGCCTGTCCCTGTAGCAGCCATAAACTGACAGGGGAGTCTGGGCCTAGCTGGGGCCTATAAGGGGGTCTCTGGCCTAGTGCAGGGGCCTACTGAGACCCTGCACCTACACCCTCACATTTCCGTATCCCAGCTCCGACTGAAGCGCGAGGTCTCAGCGCGCCAAATGTATCCGTTCCTTGCAGGAGATCTCTGCAGCCCTATTGACTGATCTGTGCCATGTGCTCCGCAGTCCTATGGCTTCTGGGGTCTGTAGTACCCCTGCGGATCTATTTCTATAATGGCCGCCATTGTTTAGGTGTACTGTGCATGCGCGGGGAGTCCCAACATGGCCACCGCAACCTACCCACGTTCTGCGCATGCGCAAACCATACTATGCATGCGCACGCATTACCAAGATGGTGGCGCCCTGCGAAGGGAGCCGCCGCGAACCTCCGGCAAGCCGATCTCCTCTTCATACCTCCCACCTCGCTCCTGCAGCCTCTCTGACATGCTGCACTCTCCCTGCCCGCAGTGGAGGTAAGTGGGACCAGCGGGGGGGGAGGGGGGTGAGGGGAACCTAAAGGGAATGGGGGGGGGGGAACTCAGACTATATATATATATATGTAGCCAGGTCCCCTTGCGGTATTACCTTCTCTCCTGTTGGTACACGAGCCGCGTAGTACTAAGGGTTGCGGCCGGTATCGCGTTGTGGTGGTTCCGTCGGTTCGCGGAGCAGGGAGCCGCCATTGTTAGGGGCATTGCGCATGCGCGAGGGACAGGAGCACTCCAGGACTACAGGGAGCTCGCGCCTGCGCAGTAGGTCCAGAAAGCCCGCGAAGGACTAGCCTATAGAGGAGGGCTTTACAAGAGGACTTCAAGTCCCATGAGCCTTTGGAGCGGCCCCTTGATGCCAGGGAGCCAATAGGGATGGAGGAGCTCTGTTGGCAACATAGAGATACATTTCGCGCGCAGGAACTACGACAGCAGTTGGCGACTGGAGTAGCTAGGGGTAAGAGGTAGGGTGCTGGAGTCCGCGACTCCTGGCACTAGGCCAGTACTCCCCTAGGTCCCAGATAGCCCCGAGTCACCCTAGCGGAGTGTGATAAGGACAGGCCCTAGGTTAGGGACCCTGCCCCTTTATCTATATGCTAGTGAGGAACCCAGCGGACGCTGCGCTTTCCGCCGAAAGGCTTGGGCCTAAGCTTGGTCTCTAAGGGACCGCTAGACTATAAGTGCGGAGGCTCAATACGGATTGACTGCAGCCTGTGGACATCAACCCGGTTATCATCAAGGTACAGATGGCGGAAGAAGCGGTGATATTATCCACGCCGGAATTCACCCCACCTTTGGAGGACACCCCAGCGTTTCCCTTGCGGTATAGCAGTACCCGCGGCTGGAGCCCGGGCAGGTAACGCATCAACTCATGTGCACCAACAAGGCCTATCAATTGACATAGTGACTGCGCAGTCACACACAAATACACACACGCTGGTCTAGGTATTGGGAGTGCAAGACTTTGGGTGGGACTCACTGGACTTGAGGGTGGGATTATTGTGTTGGGACAGTAGCGTCCGCCGTGACACATAAAGTGTGGACACCCGCCGTGGTGTCCGTTAGCGTTAACCTTAAGGAACGTTGAGTCAGGTTACCTTTAGAAAGGGACACCTGTTACTACTTGTTGACCTTGCATGTTTCTAGTCCTATCAGTAAAAAGGTATTCGTTCTTATACAATCAGTTGTATGTGGTTATTGGGTATTGTCCATCGCAGGTGGAGGCGCTGCATTATTGTAATGGTATATGCTAGTATTGTGCCCCAGGTTTCCCGTGGCGGAAGCTCAGCCCTCCTGTGAGCCAACAGGTAATGCACCACGTTGAGGAACAATATATGTTTCCTGCACCCCCACCCTATAATCTGCGATTGGGGGGGGGGGGGAAACCATATATATATATATATATATATATATATATATATATATTTATATATATATGATCCCCTGAGGAAGTCGCATGCAGCGACGAAACGCGTAGGGCAAGACCTATTTATGGACTTTATCTATTTGGAAGTACATCTACTATTTCTTGGCGATTTCTCATCCCTCTATTCCTCCATCTGACACTGTATATCGTGCATACTGAATTGCGTCCGGATCCTGTGACATCACCTGGTGAGCAGCTATCACGAGACTTGATAACCCGGAAGCTATCTAGTGCGCGCGCACGCTCCTGGCGTCCGCGGCGGAGGCTACCAGAGCAGCTACACGTGGATCGGCGCACCGAACGGAGGAACGGGTGATGAGCCAAGTTATTCTTAGTCACTGCTTATTACCTTTTTATACATTGTGAGTGTCCGTAATCTAGCAGCTTTAATTATTAAATCATTTATACACAGTAATACACTATGGGAGCCGCGCTGTCTTCTTTTTGTTTCTTAGATTGAAGAGGAAAGTGGTTGGTCCTGAAGACTGGCAGCGATATCCCACAGCTGAAGCAGACACTCCATTTATTTGGGGGCCCCCCCCTTTTTCCCCCCCTCTTTTTTTCCCTGTTTCCTATTCCCATTTTTTTTTGTGTTGTGTCCTTTGTTGTTTCTGTCTGTCTTTGCATGTGATATGTTGGTATTATATTTTGTTATCACTGTCATTTAGTTTTTTATATCATCCTTCACTATTATACTTTCTTTTATCCAGGTATCCAAGTTAGCGCATCAGTAATTCCTTTTTATATATATATATAATATGTTTGTAATCATATGCATTGCAATCTATATAGCATAGCATATATATATATATATATATATGTTATCATCTGCATGCAATCACATGCCATGGGAGCACGGTGTAGTTGAGACATGTGCAGATTGACATTTGAGTGCAGAAAATCTGGAACACGCACTGGCATTGCATCCATAGGAAACATTTCATTGTTGTGCTCTGTGCCACCGCCCATAACAGGAAATCAATTCATCTCCAAGCACATGGCGGTGCACAGTAGTAATAACAGGTTTGTCAAGCTCTGGGTCAGTGATGATAGTGGCTGATAGGATACTATGTCTCGATGCGGATGTAAAGGCTTTTCAACAGCTGCAGGTGGATGTTTTTCTAGTGTGCAGCTATTGTCAACATGGAATAGCCACTTTCATAAAAGCCTTTAACGCCACACATTTCCCCCTCCCAGATAAGATACGGTGACGTGGCCCAGGCTTGTATTACCCAGGTTGGTGGATTCTCTGTGATGTAGAAAACCAGTGCTTCCGAATAAGCCAGCCTTTAAATGTATAAGAATAGCGCAGGAACCACTCCAAATATGCTTGTATAAATTATGATAACCCTACTGTAATTAATGCGCTGCCTTTCTCATCCATTCCTGGTGAATTCTCTGTGCAAGATTTTCAAAAAGCATACAAATGTATACAGTAAGGGTCTCGTGAATATAAAAAAATATTCCTGTACATTTCACGTGATAAATTCACACAAACAAAAAAAAAATGAATGTTTGGGGGGAAAGATCTATCCAATGCTGACTATTTCTAGACACCTGCGCATAAACCGAACAGTCCAATAAGTGGAATGTTATATGTGTGTAGTCCCTGCTACAAATGTGTGTGCACTGTGAGCAATGCAGGAGCAGGCACAGGGAAAAGGTCTACCTGCCATCCTCAGACAGAGAGCCAGCCAAGGTGACAGTGAGAGGGACTTAAGAGACAGCCTGACACCCACAGAGGTGACAGAGGAGGATGGTGTGAGACTGGTAGCCTAAGGCCCGGGCCATAGAGGTGTGGGGAGAGCGGAGGCGCGCTAACGCTGAGGCTCGCCTGCTTCAGTCAGCGCGATTGCACGGACTTGCAGGCGAGCCAGCGTGCGCGAAGGGAGCCGGGGGGAGGTGGTTGGAGGCGGGGCAGTGACGTCGCTGGGCCAATCGCCCGCGACGCACTGACGTCAATGTCACGGCGCCGACGTCACGGCGCCGTGACGTTGACGCTGCTGTGCAGTGATTGGAGGTTTTCAGCCGACAACGCGCTGAAAAACAGCTTGGCGCTCGGCTGAAACCTCCAACGCCTCAGCACGCCTGCGGACGCTCGCGTGAGCCCCCTCTCAAGGCATCCTCATTGAGGATGCAGGGGCTCAGCGCGGAGCGTCCGCACGCCTCAGCACGGCTAGACCATCTATGGATGCAGCCTAAGGCTGCGCTTATAGTGCCGGCGATGCGACGTCGCCCGAAAACAAATGTATTGCCGCCGCCGCGTGCACTTATAGTAAGAGCGACGCAATGGAGCGACAGCAGCGACACGAAATTTGGAAGCCGGTCAAATTTGATTTTTCAGAGGCTGTCGCCACATGTGAGAGCCTCTGAACCAATCAATGACCTGGTCACCCGTGACGTCGCCACAAAGCGAATTACAACTTTCGCTAGCGGCGACGGGTGACGTCGCCATCGCGCCCACTATAAGCGCGGCCTTGGACAGAGAAAGTCAGAGACAGCAGCAGAAACACATTCTCTTTTCCCAGAGAAGGAGAGATCCTGATACTTGCCGGCCTTTCAAAGCGCATCGGGATAAGAGACATCTGGGAGGCCTTTTCCCGCAACTATTGAGTATACTTTGTGTATTACATACACACGCCTCACAAATGTATCCCCCTTAATAGCCCTGCAACAACCATCATAAAATAAGAGCTCCAAAGCTGGCATTACTAGTTATCTATTAGGCTGCTACACTGGACACAGAGATTGTAAGGGACAATAGCGTCAAAAAACAAATGACCATTTACTGCATAATTTTTCATGTAAACTTCGCCAAACATCCACTGTGCGGTTATCTTCTGGAACCCTGTTTATTACTTAGGAAAACCCACAGTCGGGGAGAACAAACCCACAGTCAGGGAATCACATACCCACAGTCGGGGAGTCACAAACCCACAGTCAGGGAGTCACAAACCCACAGTCGGGGAGTCACAAACCCACAGTCGGGGAGTCACAAAAACCCACAGTCAGGGAGCACAAACCCACAGTCGGGGAGTCACAAACCCAAAGCAGGGAGTCACAAACCCACAGTCGGGGAGTCACAACACACATCAGGGGAGTCACAAACCCACAGTCAGGGAGTCACATACACACAGTCAGGGAGTCACATACACACAGTCGGGGAGTCACAAACCCACAGTCAGGGAGTCACATACACACAGTCAGGGAGTCACAAACCCACAGTCGGGGAGTCACAAACCCACAGTCGGGGAGTCACAAACCACAGTCAGGGAGTCACATACACACAGTCAGGGAGTCACAACCCACAGTAAGGGAATTCACAACACACCAGTCGGGGAGTCACAAACCCACAGTCGGGGAGTCACAAACCCACAGTCGGGGAGTCACAAACCCACAGTCGGGGAGTCACAAACCCACAGTCGGGGAGTCACAAACCCACAGTCGGGGTGTCACAAACCCACAGTCGGGGTGTCACAAACCCACAGTCGGGGAGTCACAAACCCACAGTCAGGGCGTCCACATACAACAGTCAGGACGCATAACATACCACAGTCGGGGAGTCACAAACACCACAGTCAGGGGAGTCACATACACAAGGAGGGAGTCACAAACCCAAGTGGGGAGTCACAAACCACAGTCGGGGAGCACAAACCCACAGTCAGGGAGTCACATACACACAGTCAGGGAGTCACAAACCCACAGTCAGGGAGTCACATACACACAGTCGGGATCACAAACTCACAGTCGGGAGTCACAAACCACAGTCGGGAGTACAACACAACCACAGTCGGGAGTCACAAACCCACAGTCGGGGAGTCACAAACCCACAGTCGGGGAGTCACAAACCCACAGTTGGGGAGTCACAAACCCACAGTCAGGGAGTCACAAGTGGGGCTACAAGGTGATTGTACAATGTACGGTAGGGAAGACAAGAAGGATGGAGTTTGCTTTATACGAGTTAAGTATCCTTATATAAAGCGGACACAATGAGAAGCCCAGAAACGTAATTACTTTCAAACATGGTTCTATAAAACAGCATATACAGAACAAGAAATACGTATTAGACAGTTCAAGATCCTTCGCATATTCAACACCAGTTCATTAGTCTAGACCAGGAGTGGCCAACGCCAGTCCTCAAGGGCCACCAACTGCTCAGGTTTTAAGGATATCCCTCATTCAGCACAGATGGATCCTGATTAAGCCAGTTGTGCTGAAGCAGGGATATCCTTAAAACGTGACCAGTCGTCGGCAACCCTTGAGGACTGGAGTTGGCCGGCCCTGACGTAGACAGAGGAAATAAACTAGCGCTCCGGATATTTTCTTCTTCTTCATATACCAATAGTAGGAGACTGGTGATGTGTGTAATTATTTCCAGCCGGCTTAATGACCGGCTTTCCATTTTACAGGCTGAGCTTTTGGAAACTGTATCTACATTAAAATAAAACGGATCGTAAATGCAATCAGCACAATTCAATACCCAGCACTCAGCCGGACTGCTTTCCAATGCCTGGGAAAAACATTATTTCCATGCTCGGACCGAGGTTACTGAACAATAGTGATTATATAATAATGAGCTGTTATATTGGTATCCATTTGTTACACGTGCCCTCAGTAACTTGTGCACTGATATCATGGGCACATTATGCTGCTGAGCTCCACCATCACTGCGGGTCATTTAGCAAGCGAAATGGGTGACGCGTACTAAAACCAATGCAGTGTGAACCACTGCCTGGTCGTGTGATATTACTGGCATGCGGCTAGCCCAGGGGTGGCCAACTCCATTCCTCAAGGGCCACCAACAGGCCAGGTAGTAGGGATAACCATGCTTCAGCACATTGACTGAACCACCTGTGCTGAAGCAGGGATATCTTTAAACCTGGCGTGTTGGTGGCCCTGGGGAGTTGGCCACCCCTGATCTAGGCTTAGAGTAAGTATTAAGTGGTATGTTTGCACAGCAACCCATACTAACCTCATGGAAACGTTGCCTCTATAAACCACTTACAACGCATTTACTGTACTGTAGCTGTGGCAAAACGGTGCAAGCTAACCTCCCATCCTACATACTGCTGTCATTCAGTTACTTTGTGCTACCCCATACTGGAAGGTAGTTTTTCCGTTTTCTTCTATTATTGGGCTTATAGCTGCAATTTCTTTTCATTCTGAGCTCACATAGAAAGCCAAGCGCGGGAGGGACAGCCAACTTGGTATCTTGAATGGCTCAACACAATGGATAGCTGCAGAGTTCCTTCATCACATCCGGCTTCCAATAGTTTACAGCTCTAGCCTTTGAGGACACGATGCTGTCTTACACTGCTGCAAAATATACTGAGCACAAAATAACAGTCAGAGAAGCTCCACTTGAACCTAGTAGGGCTCGATGCAAAAGAAGCATTAATAATATGTAGTAATATGTGTGCTTTAAGTACAATTGTCCAAAGGGTAATAAGACAACTCCTTCATGCAGAATTATGAGTTATTCCTGTTACAATGTCTAGGTCTAAAGCACACTCGTAACTCTAAGGAATCAGATACAGTGTACAGAGGCCCGTGTTTACTAAGCAGTGCTGTTCCATAAAACACCCTCTGGCACCAGAAGATAACTTATGGCCCATTCACTTCAATAGTGTCTTCAGGTTCCAGAAGGGGGTCTTATGCAATGGAACCCCTTAGTAAATATGGGCCAAAGTGTTTTCAGAGAGGCATATCCTCACCTATATAAGAGATCTGCACTATAAAGACATTTCAAACTGACCTATTGTTTTCTTAATAAAAAAAACATTATGCACTTTATTAGGGAAATAATCTGGGTGCATACAACTAAAAGGAGACATACACGGAAATACATCCCCTAACAAAGGCATGCACCAGGCTCAGAGAGGTCGGGGAACCCCTCGGACCTGCAGCGCGTCCCATGGAAGTAGGGCATTTCACTGGGTGGGAGAGATGCTGGTCGTACCTTCACACACAAGCACATGCAATTATTCATTAACAGGCAATATTGCTCTAGAAAACTGCCTGGCTTACATTGTCTTGAAAAAGTATATAAACTTCCCCCTGCATTTTTTTTATGTAACTTATTAATGATACTATCGAGAGCTATGGATTTAACATATCTATACTATTTGTTGCCCGACAAGAGATCACAATCTCCTGTTAATAATTCACTTAAAATAATTAAAGTGGTATAGCTTCTTAATCTAAATCGCTGATGTTGGTAACTGTTTTTGTTAATCACATGAATAATTACATTTTTAGACATATAAAGTATCCATGAGCTTGCACGCTTCATTTTTTTTACTGCACAGGCTGAAAAATCCATGTATAAAGTCGGCCCGTCGGGGTTCCATATTCACTAATTCTACACTTAAACAAGACTGAGAACACGATATTCCTCGGTATAGAGCAGTGGTTTTTTTACCTTTTTTTGGTTGTGGAACGCTATAATTGTATTGTGACATTCTGAGGAACCCCAACACTCTCTAATAGCGTGTTTTAGATCAGGTGCATTGTAAGGAACCCCAACCCTCTCTAATAGTGCGTCTGAGATCAGATGCATTGTAAGGAACCCCAACCCTCTCTAATAGCGCGTCTGAGATCAGGTGCATTGTAAGGAACCCCAACCCTCTCTAATAGCGCGTTTGAGATCAGGTGCATTGTAAGGAGCCCCAACCCTCTCTAATAGCGCATCTGAGATCAGGTGCATTGTAAGGAACCACAACCCTCTCTAATAGCGCGTCTGAGATCAGATGCATTGTAAGGAACCCCAACCCTCTCTAATAGCGAGTCTGAGTTCAGATGCATTGTAAGGAACCCCAACCCTCTCTAACAGCGCGTCTGAGATCAAATGCATAGTAAATTCTTCCGTATTTGGTACCATTTTGAAATGACCTGAAAATTGCAAGGTTGCACCGAGCAAGAGATTTCTTATGCCTGCAATTGTTGTACACCGCCATGCCTTGTTTATATGTAACAAATGGCCCCGTCGGACCCTCAGCACTAGATGTGTGAGTTTGGCTTCCCTAGTTTATGTGATATTATTGAAAGTAGCAAACTTTCCATTTCTTTCTGTTTTTAATTGGTTCTGAACCTGGGATGTCCCGGTGCTAGAGAGTGATAGCCATGTATCCGTAAATCTCTTTATGGAAATAATAATTTCTCTCTCATTGGTGTCAGTACCAGCACTGGACATGTAGCAGGTCCGCTGATATTACAAGGAGACTTTGGCTCACCAGCAACTACCTAACTCACTATTAATACAAATAGCAGATTCAGCACCTGCTATGTCTCTTGTTGGAAGGCCCCACACTGCATACAATTGTTTGAGACTGTCAAAATGAATATTCTCACTACATTAAAGAGACATGACCAATTATCACCTTTTAACCAGGTTTAAGCAAAGTTGCAAGGTGTTTTAATTATCATACCCATTCAACATTTTGTCTACTACTGTACATCAGTGAATGTTGTGCTGGTTAAACCAACAAACGGTGAACTCTATCAACCAGGCAAACTCTGTAAATAAGCAAGAGTCGTCCTTTCATCTTATATTTCAGAAGAACAGGAGCTCAAACTCTGAATGTTATCTTGTAATTCTGGTAGTCATTTTGAAGGCTCTCATTCCTACACTGGGAGGTCACTCCCCACAGACTCAGTTTGCCACCTTGTAGTCAAATATAAGGAGCTCGTTCATCACGTTCATAACATTTTATACAAAGAATAGTTACGACAGTTCAGATCTCACAGAATATGTGACATTACCCGTACTTCAACTAAACCTACAAACTACTTATGGGGTTCCATAATGACGGTCTAGGACCTTTGGCCGTTGCTACTACTACTCACTGCTGGGCAGGTCGATGTGCTGCAAATTGTACAGCGGCGACCTGCCTGGTGGAGAGTTGTAGTGGCGGAGGACTGTCAGTGGCACTTTGGTTGCGGCTAAAGGTCCCATTCAGATAAATACTCACCATATGGCTCCCTAAAATAGGCCGCAAAAAATATTCAAAGGACGGCATTCATCCAGACGCAATGTGGCGGATACAGTGGCATCCTGATCCAGCAGTAAATGATACTGACTTGAATAGCAATTAATGCCGGATCGGTTTGGGATACCTCACCAAAATACAGTACTTTTGCTTACTGGAGGCCCCTGAAATACTATTTTTTCAGGAAACATAGATTCCCACTTAAATTACATTTTCGAAAATGAGACATGAGACAATATTATTATACCTTCAGCAAAAATAAATTTAACAACGTGATACAACATTAACAAGAGAAGCTATTGTGTAGCTGTGGGCCATGCATTTAGCAATAACTTCCAGTCATCCTCTAGGTCAACAAATGTTGTGTATATATTGCTGAATGATTGAGAAGAATCATGCATGTTGGTGTATAACTTCTGGCCAAGTGCTAGTAGACCAGGCAGTTTTTCCTCAACTTAGTGACAAACAAGGGACTTCCTTTGAGACCTGCCAGGCTTGGAGAACAATGTCACATAGTGCCACTTACTACTGTAGATCCAGATATTGATTAAACTCCTGCAGTATCAATGGGTTCCTTAGCCCATTGCCTGTCAGGGCCTCCTACACCCCTTTTTGTCACTGAATGTGTTAAATCAACAGTTCCAGTTACACAATTTATTTATTACAATTATTATTTTTTTGCATTTGTGTTCACTCAACATTATAAAAAGCGAAATAAAAGCTGTCAAATAGTTACAGGGCTTATTACACCTGGTCTCCATTGTGTATCTTATCTAAGATATTACTTACTGCTGTGCATTAAATCTATGCGCTTTTTTTTTTTCTTTACAGAAAGATAAGTCTGAGGCAAAACTTGCAAGGTTTACAGTGTAGATCACATTAACTAGTGCTGCTCAGAGAACAAATAAAATAAAATACAGATGAATACACACGTATCCTATATATTTTGGAAAGGTGTCTGTCTGTTCGCTATGCATTTGGACACCTCTTAAGATATCGTAACAAAATTTTGCATGATGGTTCTTGAGATCAAGGAGCAGATTTTTGTCTATGTTTGGACATTGGATATATTCTATTTTTCATTCTTTGAGTTATTACAATTTCTCAAGCAAGTCCGCCACTGGGCGTTATACATGGGAGGCTATGTATCTGGCACTTGACATCATGCTGGTGACATCATAATGCACATAGCCTGGTGGCAGATAAAGAGGGTCAGATGGCTATTAAGTGTATAGAGAAAGCAGACAAAGAAAGGAAGTCAGTTGGCACATGTGGAGAAAATAAGAATGCAGGAGAAGGAGAGAGAGGTGGAAAGAATTGGGGACATAATAAGGTATTAAAGGAAAGTGATGGGAGGGAGAGAGGTGAGGGGGGAGGAGGTAGAGATAGAAGGGAGTTGTGGGGATGAGAGGGGGAGGGGAGAGATAGAAGGGTGTAGTGGGAATGAGATGGGGAGGGGAGAGATGAGGGGGGGAGGTAGAGATAGAAGGGAGTAGTGGGGATGAGAGGGGTTGGGAGAGATGAGGTGGGGGTAGAGATAGAAGGGAGTAGTGGGGATGAGAGGAGGAGGGGAGAGGAGGTAGAGATAGAAGGGAGTAGTGGGGGGAGGGGAGAGGTGATGGGGGGGAGGAGGTGGAGATAGAAGGGGGTAGTGGGGATGAGAGGAGGAGGGGAGAGATGAGGGGGAGGGAGGAGGTAGAGATAGAAGGGAGTAGTGGGGGGGGAGAGGTGATGGGGGGGAGGAGGTGGAGATAGAAGGGAGTTAGTGGGATGAAAGGAGGAGGGAGGGAGAGAGATGAGGAGATAGAGATTAGAGAGGGGTAGTGAGGGGTGGAGTGATCGGAGGGTGCGGGAGGGAGAGAAAGGGGGGGGAGAGTAGAGTAGAATAGAAATGACTAATGGAGAGTTAGTGGGGATGAGAGGAGGAGGGGAGAGATAAGAGGGGGAGGCAGAGATAGGAGGGAGTAGTGGGGATGAGAAGGGGAGGGGAGAGATGAGGTTGGTTCCTTAGAATTCCCGAGCACCGGTGGGTATTTTCAGCTGGCACAGTTTTATAGAAGGTATAGCTTTCATTCCTCAATTTGAATAGCTCCCAAACATATCTGAAATCATGAAACATTTACTACTTCCTGATGGCATTAGGATGAGAGCATTAACTTTATTGCAAGTCCAATACCAATGAAAGACTTGTCCCTTTAACGTATTCCTAGAAGGGTACGGTTATGCCAGAACAGATGCAAGGAGTAAGTAGCCTTCACATTGGCTGTGTTCAGATTTCCAGCCCCAGGCTATAAAAGCAAAAAAGAAAAACGGATGAAGTGAAAAAGCTGAAGCAAGATGTTAAGATGCTGGAATCCGTTTACAGTTTAACGGCTCCTGAAAATGGCAGGATAAATCCTCTCGAGAGCCATTAACCCGTTGCTGCCAACATATACTGTAGTAATATGGTAAACTAGCTGTACCCGGCATAACATACGCCGATCTAGGAGATCTGAAAAGTTATTAATTAAACATTACTCTTTGTTTTCACCCCTCACCCCTCCCTGCAACGCGTTGATGTCTCGTCCCCTCTTCCCCACCTTACTCTCCCCTCCATCATGCCCTGCTCCTCTTTGCACTCTCCTCCCCTCTTTGCACTCCCTGCCTTATGGTGCCTGTTCCTCTCTGTGCATACTACACTCCCCCTCCTCTCATACTTATCTCGTCTGTCTCCTCCTCTCCTTGCTGTCACTCTGTTTCCTCCTCCTACTGACCTTGCAGTCTCTCCTCTCCTCTCTTTGCACTCCCTTCTGCCCAATGTGCACACTGCTCTCGATTCCCTCCTTCTTGTCATCTCTCTGTCTCCTCCTCTACTTGCTGGCTCTCTGTCTCCTCTACTTGCTGTCTCTCTGTCTCCTCTCCTTGCTGTTTCTCCTCCCCTCCATCATGCTCCGCTCCTCTTTGCACTTCATCCCCCCTCGACTTGCACTCTGTGCTTTACTGTGTCTGCTCCTCTCTGTATACAACACTCTCTCCTCTCCTACTCATCTCATCTGTCTCCTCCACTCCTTGCTGTCACCACTGTCATTAAAATCACCTCCCCCAGTGTCCTGTGTGAGTGAGAGGCCACTCAGTCTATCACAGAGGAGGAGAGATGTATGTATGTAAATGTTTCTTTAAATCGTGCAGTCACAGCAGGCACTTTACAAAGACAATACAGTACAGAGAATTATAATAATACAATAAGGGCAGCAAAGTCAGACAAAAGAAAAGGAAATCCCTTACACTCTAAGTGGTATGTTGGGAGAGTTACAGAGACAGCAGGTGAGGGAATAAGTGCAGTAGATGGCAGTGCTTGGCCACAATGGTTGGTAGGAGTGACTGTGGGTGTGGGACAGTGGGCAAGAGTGCAGGCTATTGTGGTGCTTCTTTTGAGAGGTGAGTTTTAAGGTTGGTCGGTATTAAATTAGATGGGTTAATCCCATTAGCAGGGAAAGAGTTGGCAGGCAGGCGTGGGCGAGAGCAGGTGTGTATATGGCTGGGAAGAGACAGGGGGTGCCCAATGCTACATCCCATTGACAAAACATATATGGTAAAAAGTATAAAGTAAAATACTTCAATAATAATATTAAATACTTGGTTATTTAGTTAACCCTTTGGCCAAAGCGTCATAAGCCTGCATACCAACGTCAAGGTATAAACAAATGAATGCAGGTCCTACACTACACTGTGAACCCTTCCTTTTACCTCTGTAACAGGGGGAGAACCATAGTAGGTCCTGTTCCTGCAGCAAATGAAAAGACCTCCCAAGTTAAAAAGGTGAAGGAGGAGGAGTGAGCTGTATATGGCTGGGTCCAGGATTAGTAGAGATATGCCTATCAGCAAGGAAGAAGAGTTGAGAGAGAGGAGGTGAGAAGAGGATTTGTGGGGCGCTTTTTATTGAGGGGTGTAGAAGTTGTTGGGAAAGAGGTGTGTAAATAGTGGTGCAGTGTACCCCTCACTCTTTTTTAATATCCATGCCAGAATAAAGTATTTTTCAGCACAGTCCAGCCTTTGCCAATTTGGTGCGCTGCCGTGCCCGCTGTCTTCAAAGTGCTATCTCATTGTCTGTCCCTGGGTGAGTGACAGGCTGATCAGCCTATCACAGAGGGGGAGAGATTTGCTACCTCACTGGCTGTCTCTGGGTGACCGAAAGGCCATTTAGTCTATCACAGGTGTTCATATACTTTTGTATTTCTGTGAATACCACTTTTTACTTACCTCCGGTGCGCTTTGTGTTTTTCCTTCCTATTTATGGAGATCCCCTCTCGGTGATATATAGAGGAGCCTGGAGTGCTACTACACAACAGCAGCAAGGAGATTCAAGTTGCACGAATAAATTCACCTACAAAATTTTGGAAGCACGAGCGCGGTTTCACCTCTCCTCATTTTATTCATTATATATATATATATATATATATATATATGTTACATGAATTAATTAATTAATGAGGACATTAACACCTGTCACTCTCCCTCTGCACCCCACTGCCATTAAAATCCCATCCGCTAGTGTTTCCTGAATGAGGCGCCGCTCAGTCTATACAGAGGGGGAGAGATGCGCAGTCTTATTAGCAGTCCCTGGGTGAGTGACAGGCCACTCAGCCTATCACAGAAGGATTTGCAGACATCCATATATATATATATATATATATATATATGTATAAATATATCAATATCATCATCCTCCTCCCTTGTCGATCCACTGCTGGATGAAGACCTAGTCAATGATCTTACTTCAGTTGCAAGCTTCTCTTCTCCATATTTCTTCCACAAGTTTCCCGATTGAATCCTCCCATCTTACTTTTGGTTGTCGTCTTGGTCTTTTAATGCCCATTGGAATTCAGTCGAGTACCATCTTTGTCAAACAATGGCCAGTTTTTCTTGTGTTATGTATGGCTCACGACCATTTTAATTTCTTGACCCTTGTGATGATGTCACAGAATTGTTTGCTCTTGGGCCCATTCATTCTTTTTCTTGTCTCTTCGGGTAATACCCAGCATGCATCTCTCCATACTTCTTTGGGTTGTCTGAAGCTTTTGAATTATCTTCACATTTAGGGTACCTTTTTCACATCCATACGTGAGCACGGGCAGAACACCCTGCTGGAAAACTTTCCTGTTGAGGCACAATGAAAGGTCTTATGAAAGGTTGTTGGGTTTCTTCCAAATGTATCTACATTCTCCTATTGATTTTCATTCAAAAGTTTCCCATCCGTTGTTACTGGCTGGCGAAGGTAGACCTAGTCATTCACTCCTTGTTCTGTTGTGTTTATTTTGATCTTTCCATAGCTGACACATTGGTTGAACACCACTTTGTTCTTGCTGAGATTCCACTTTCTTACTTGCTTCAGCGAGTTCTTCAATTTGTTGCTGGACTTGTGGCAAAATTAACAATGTCATCTTCAAATCATAGGTGACTCAAGTAGTCACTGTTTATTTTTCATTGCTTTTTCTTCCCAATTCAATTTTCTGAACAATTCTTCAAGTGTTGCAGTGAAAAGCTTTGGTGACGTGGTGTCTCCACGCCGCGCTCCCTTGCTGATCCTAATCTTGTTTGTATCTTCATGTAATATAATGGCTGATGTGGCATTCTCGGAAAAATTCTTTGTAATATGAATGTACGTTTTTCCACACTTTGGGGCCTATGCACTAAAGATAAATGCCCGTATAGTGCCATACTGCCTGCTTTGCTGTTCACTAAGCAGTGATAACCGTCCAGTATCGTGCTCTAATGGCTTATTAACGACCTTTAACAGCCTGAGGCAAAACAGTCGTCCGACGAGCCAAAAAAAGGGCAAAATCAATTTATTTATTTTTGCCAATAAATGCTATTCACTAAACAATGATAAGCATAACGAACTTTAAAATCTTGCAATATTTTGTCGCCAGCTAAAGGTTGGTGCTAAAAATATTGGAAGATGCATAAAAGCATTTTCTGTGTTTTTTGTTCTGCTTAGGATTGATACCAGAGGCCGGCGGGGACCCCCCAGAGACCCGTAGTGGTCCCCGCGGGTGTCCCCGCAATGTTTAAATTCTCAAGCATCACGTGACGTGGGAGATTTAAACGCACAGGGGATACCGGCACCCCATACCGGGGCCCATATCTCGGGAAGCAGGGTGTCCCCAAGGCTGAAATTAATGCGGTTCAGCTCAAGAGACCCTTTGCTCACATACACTATTGGTAAAAATTAAATTAAAGCAGCTTCATAACCTTAGCGGCTAGTCACTACGTCAATGAAGGGCTTAAAGCTGCAGTTCAGGCTCCCGTTTTTTGTTTTTAGGTTTTTTTTTTAACTTCAATAGTTTCATGTGGGCAATCTCTACTTACCTAAAAAAAACTGCATAGCTGCCGGTCAATTCGTTCGCCGTCTATTGATCGGCAAAGTTTGGCGACATCTTTAAATATGGGGAATGTAAATCGTTGCTATAGGAACAAGCATGCTTGTTAAAATAGAATACAAGAAAATTGGTCTTTCAAAGTTGTTTTTTTTTTAAAAAAGAACTGATTTATTAAAAAAAAACACACATGCAGGATATTGCATGAACTGCAGCTTTAAGGCACAGTAGCTGGTTTATTGGGGGCAGAGGGAGTGAGTGAAGGGGGTACTTGGCCCAGGGTTGGTGGTTAAGCCTACCAGGAAGGATGTAGGAGGAGTTAACCCCTTCATTACCATAGTTGTAGAAATCTTTATGGTAATGATGGAATTAACCCCCCCACCTTCCCACTAGCCACCCGGTAGGCCTAACCACCCACCCTGGGCCAAGTATACCCCCTTTCACCCAAACCCTCTATCCCCAATGATACATTTATTTAAAAAAAAGTAATACTAGTGTACGTGAGTAGGGGTCTCCTGAGCTGAACCACATGGATTTCAGCCTCGGGGACACCCTACTTCTCTTGATACAGGCCCCAGTATGGGGTGCCGGTATCCCCCTGCAGGATTTAAATCCCCCAGTCACGTGACGCGGAGGATTTTAATATTGCGGGTATACCGGCACCCCATAACCGGCCTGCATCTGGGGAAGTAGGGGGTCCCCGAGGCTGAAATCAATGCGGTTCAGCTCAGGAGATCCCTTGCTCCCGCACACCAGTATTAAAATTAATATTGAAACTGTACGATCGCCTGTAAGAGCCGTGCATGGAGACGCAGCGTCTCCATGCAGCTCTTCCAAGCTGCAGTTTCAATCAGTTGCCGATCGCTAGGTTTTATAGCACGATAGCACTTAGAAAAAAAAAACAAGTCGTTCGATGCTGCATTTTTTTTATTGAACTTTAAAAAACTTGGATTTGGTGCATAGGCCCCTTTGCCTTCTTAATGCATTTAGAACCGCTGATATGTAAACAGTCAAATGCTTTCTTGTAATCTATGAATCCTAAACTGAGGGGTAAATCATAGTCATTACTTCGGGACATCACTTCTTGTACACCTAGGATGTGGGTCAATTGTGTAGTATGCACTAGGAAATCCTGCGCGTTCTCTAGGCTGGCGAACGCCAGGGCCTGGTGCAGCCGATAAGTGAGTATCTGCGTACAAATCTTGTAAGTGATTGGAGGTAGGCTGATATATACACGTGTGTGTGTGTGTGTTGTAATAAAAGAAAAAATAGGCACTCACAGGACTTGACAAAAGTAGTGAAAACTATTTATTTAGTGGTTGTAAGAGATGTGTGCAGAGGTATGCAAATGGAGACTGTTTTAGGGTGAAATTATATCATGGCTTTATTGAGCCTGTTCCTTTATCCAGGCTAAACATTCAAAAACAACAAAATAACAAACCCCTATCCCTTCCTACCCCTATCCCTTTGTAAGGGCCAACTTACTTCCCCAGACCCTCTCTGAAGGACTGGGGGGATATTCCCATTACCAGCCTATAACCCCAAAGTCTCAGGAGGTACCTTAAGCAGGTGGCCCTTCATGCCAGTCTCTGGCAGGTTCCTGGGTCCTCTGTGTCCAGGAAATATAGGTCTCTGGGTGTCTTGATCTCAGCACAGCCTTTGTGCCCAAGACAGTGTCTGTGTGAAGGCTTCTCTGCTCTCCTTCTGTTAGCCAAAATGTGAGCTAAGGAATCTCTCCTGTGTCTCACATGAGGCTTTTTACAGAGCTCTCATTAGTCCATGTGGAGACTAGTTAATTGAGTGGCTGCAATTAACTATCTCTGCTGGATTCCCAGCGCTCTGAGGCTGCTTTATTAAACAGGGATATGTCCCTGTTACAGGCCTATTTCCTATTTATCAGACAAATAAAATGTATTGAGGGGGAGGGGGGGCAGGATCTTCAAATTCTGGGACCAAGTAATACAATATATAGCAAATGTAACTAAAGTAACCTGGAGTAAGCACCCACTGCCTCTGATATTTGCCAACACTGAGCCTTGGCCAATTACAGCTAACAAAACCAGCAAAGCTATCCTTCCAACAGGATTGATCCTTTTGGCAGCTAGAAAAGCGATAATGATGGATTGGATAGATCCAGAGGCGCCAAACATGGTCCTAGTCAGATCCCTGCTAATTAGATTAATCACCATAGATAAAATAACAAATGAACAAAAGGGAACAACCAGTATATTAAATACTACAAGTGGGAGGTGTTCCCAAGCCAAGAACAGGGAAAATGTACCGTAGATGTGAAATCAAGGAGCTATGAAGCCTTTAATAACTAGATATCTGAACAAAGGCCAAGAGAAGGATGAGCGAATCGCCAAACAAAATGACAACATGTTCACGTCCCACGTGGGACGGAGGGGGAAGCCCAAAACAAGCGCCGCGCGCGATCCAGCCCCCCCACACCCTCCCCCCTCCGCTCCCCACGTGGGACGGAGGGGGAAGCCCAAAACAAGCGCGCGATCCAGCCCCCCCCGCACCCTCCGCTCCCCACGTGGGACGGAGGGGGAAGTGCCAACCCAGCTTCCCCCGTGCGCGCCTCCTGCCCATGATCTCCCCCTAATCACCTGCCCCCGATCCTCGCTTGCTGCCCGGGGGTGTCCGGGGAGCGTGCTGCGGCGTCGGCCGCTTCGGGGGGGGGGGGGGGCCTGCTGCTGCTGCTGAGGCCCACGCTGCGCTGTGTGTCCCATGTCTTGGAGAGGGCCCACTGCCGTGCGGAGACCCCACTGCTGCCACGTGTGACCCGGTGAGTGTGTGAGTGACAGACTGAGTGTCTGTGAGTGTGTGAGTGTGCCTGTGTGTCTGTGAGTGTGCCTGTGTGTCTGTGAGTGTGCCTGTGTGCCTGTGTGTCTGTGAGTGTGCCTGTGTGCCTGTGTGTCTGTGAGTGTGTCGGAGTGTTATGGCCTGTTGTGCGTGAGTCCTGTGTGTCTGTATGTGCCTGTGTGTCTGTAGTGTGTCCTGTGCTGTGTCTGTCCTGTAGTGGCCTGTGTGTGGTCTGTCAGTGTGCCTGTGTGTCGTCGTGTTCCTTTGTGCTCTGTAGTGTGGCTGTGTGTCTGTGATGTGCCTGTGTGTCGTGGTGTGGCCTGTGTGTCTGTGAGTGTGCCTGGTGTGTCTGTGAGTATGCCTGTGTGTCTGTGATGGGGGGGTGCCTGTGTGCCTGTGACTGTGCCTGTGGTCTGTGAGTGTGCCTGTGTGTCTGTCTGTGTGCCTGTCAGTGTGCCTGTGTGTCTGTGAGTGTGTCAGTGTGCCTGTGTGTCTGTCGGTGTGCCTGTGTGTCTGTCATGTGTGTCTGGGTGGTCTGTTCAGGTGCCTGTGTGTCTGTGAGTGTGCCAGTGTGCTGTGTGTGTCGGCGTGTGCCTGTGTGTCTGTCAGTGTGCCTTGTGTGTCGTCTGTGTTGTGCCTGTGTGTCTGTGAGTGTGCCTGTGTTCTGTGAGTGTGGTCCTGTAGTGTGCCTGTTGTGTTTGTGTGTCCTGTCAGTGTGCTGTGTGTCGTGGGTTGCCTGTGTGTCTGTGAGTGTGCTGGTGTGTCTGTGAGTGTGCCTGTGTGTCTGTGAGTGTGCCTGTGGTGTCTGTCAGGGGTGTGCCTGTGTGTCTGTCAGGGTGTGCCTGTGTGTCTGTCAGTGTGCCTGTGTGTCTGTGAGTGTGTGCCTGGTTGTGTCTGTGAGTGTGCCTGTGTGTCTGTGAGTGTGCCGTGTGTCTTTCCGTGTCCTGTGTGTCTGTCAGTGTGCCTGTGTTCTGTCAGTGTGCCTGTGTGTCTGTCATGTGCCTGTGTGTCTGTCAGTGTTTTCCTGTGTGTCTTGTGTGTGTTTCTTGTTGCCTGTCTGTGTGCCTGTCTGTGTGCCTGTGTGTCTGTGTGTGTGTGTCTGGTGTGTGTGTGTCTGTGTGTGTGTGTGTGAGTGAGTGTCTCTGAGTGTGTGTCTGTGAGTCTTCTGCGTGGAGTGTGTCTCTGCGCGTAGTGATCTGCGTGAGTGTGTCTCGCGCTGTCTGTGAGTGTTCTGAGTGCGTGAGAGTGAGTGTGTCTTTGAGTGTCACCCACCCC
>CM071568.1:286045403-286090637 GCA_036426205.1 Ascaphus truei | reverse complement strand
GGCGCGCACACGCGCGCTGGCGCACGCTCTCTCTCACGCTCGCGCCCACTAGCGCGCGCGGCCCACGCGCTCTCGGCCACCTCTCTCGTCGGCCACCGCGCGCGCGGCCCACGGCGCTCCGAGCGCGCCACGCGCGGCGACCACTCGCGCGCGCTCCACTCGCTCTGCGCTGCCCACTCGCGCGCGCGCCCACGCGCGCCCAAGCGCGCTCGCGCCCACGCGCGCTCTCTCCCACTCTGCTCTCTGTCTCTGCTCTCCCACGCTCTCTCTGTCTCTCTCACTCTCTCACTCGCTCACTCTCTCTCCCACTCCGCGAGCGCTCGCACACCGAGCGCGAACCACGCGCGCCTCACGAGCGCAGAGCCCACGCGCGCGCGGTGCGAGGCGCGAGGCCCACGCGCCGGCTGGGCGCGAGCACCGAGCAACGCGCGAAAGCGCGCTAGCAAGGCGCGATACAAAGGAGACAGAGGAAAAGAGAGCAGAGCCAAAAGAGAGAGCGATGAACAAGAGAGACGGATAAAAAGAGATAGAAGAACAAAGAGAGAGGCAGATAAAAAGAGAGAGAGAGCAAAAAGAGAGAGAGCCGAGAACAAGAGAGAAAAAGAGAGGCGAAGGAAAAAGAAGAGAGCAGTAAAAAAGAGAGAGAGAGAAAAGAGCGAAGATAGAAACATAGAGAGAGAGAGAAACTCTCTTCACTCTCTTCTCTCTCACTCACTCTCACTCTCTCGCACACTGTCTCTCTCTCCCCCACACACTCTCTCTCTCTCTCCCCCACACACTCTCGCTCTCTCCCCCACACACTCTTACACTATGGATCTGGATATCTCTAACTGCCCTATACTACACTGAAATAACCTATACTGCTTACTTCCAGATCTGACTCACGCTTCACACGGAAGACATCGAACCCCCTAACCCAGAAGACAGGAACGAACACCTCCCCTCCAATGTATACATTGCGGGAATGAGGGTACCTGGATTTGAGGTCTGGGACCGTAAGATCCCAGACGGGATTGCTGCTTTAAATATTGTGAAGCGCGGGACTCCAGACACTAGTTAACGGGGTGCAGGAAACTAGTCATCCACATCTGTTTTTTTCTCTAGATTCGACATTTATAACACACACACACACACCAAGGACTAATTGTAGTATATGTATACACATAATAAACTAATATCAAAAACGAATGTTTCTTACTAGGAATTATTCAATTTATTTAATTGATGGCTTTTTTAAAATGCGTGGTGGGTGCGGACTAGAGGCGGGGTTGGGGTGGGACTAGGTGGCGAGTAGATTTTGGTTCGGCGAGTAGATTGTTGGGTGATTTGTCAAGCACTATATATATATTATCTATATATAATATACTATATATAATCTTATATATAATATATATAGTGCAAATATAGCTGTATGCTCATTGCATGTCTTAGGCAGGTCTGCAACCCCCGCCTTTTCCCCATTATCACCCAGCATACAGCACTTCCACTGCAGCAAGGATTCGGGGAAATGACATGCAAATGAGACACACTGAGGTACTTTTTGCCTCCAATAACCATTTTAACAGGTTCCTATAGGCTTAAGCTTGCTGCATGGTCCAGCTTTGAGCACAGCCAGGGTTAAGGTGATATATTATATATATATATAATATATATATATATATAATAATAATATTAATGTTACCATTCGCGTTTTGAAAAAAAGGGTAATGATAAAAGGATATCCAACGTTTAGGAAACGTAATGCCAGCAATAAGACATGTAGACGGAACAGACAGAACAGACAAGGACACAGCCCGGAAGAAAAATGCTAACAATCTAGATCCTCCTTGTTTGGGTCAAGGCCCCATCCCAAGTTATCAATGTCTATCTGGAAACTGTATACTGTGCTGATGTGTAACTGTTTCGTTTTTTTACCCGAATAAAAATATATAATTTTTTTTTTTTTAGGGATACCCGGGGAACCCAAGGGTTACTAGGAACCCATGTTGAAAAACATTGCAGTAGCAAATGTGTTGTAATTAAGTGACTGTTATTTGTTGACATGCTTGTATAAAACCCCAAAACCCACGCGCAATAAAACAAAACCCCCATGTATTCAGATAACAATAAACCAAAACACATACAAATATAGTGCATTTTCAATGTATCGGATACTGCTCAACAGCTACATCACTATAAAAACAGAAGAGCCTGAATTTCCTGATACACCTGTTCACTACCGGTTTCACAAGACATTGAAACGAGTACATGCTGGCACACTTAGAGAAGCTGGACTGCACCCAAATTCTTCACCAGACCTTGTCTGCAACAAGAAATCCACCAACATCCCAATGGTTCAGGCCAGTCAGTGGTAGCCAACTCCAGTCGCCAAGAGCCAGCAACAGGTCAGGTTTTCAGGATATTCCTGCATCAGCACAGGTGGCTCAGTCTTCGACTGCACCACCTGTGCTGAAGCAGGGATATCCTTAACTTGATCTGTTGGTGGACCGGAGTTGATCGCTCCTGGTTTAGACCAATGATATTTAAAGTTATCCCTCTTAGGTGTGTATTTGTATTTTACTCCTAACAGTAGTGCCCACTCTGGGAGGGTCATTTATCAAAGCCTCGGACTGGAAACTGGGGCACAAAAACTGCACCAAAGTTAAATCTCATAATATATTTTTGGCCCAGATTTGCAGACAGATTTTAAAAAATAACACCATCATGTTTTAAATCTTTAACGTATTGGGGCTTTTTTTTTTTATCAACATCTTTGGGCTGCAAAACGGGGGTAAAAATCCTGCATGAATTAACACATTCCCATTAAAAAATACTGGGGGTTTTTCTTCTTTGGTAAATCAGCTGCAGTACATTTGCACCCGTTTTGACTTAAGGAGACTTCGATACATGACCCTGATTATAATAAATGTAGGGTGTGATCCTTACATTATACAATAAATACAGATTATCGTCTAAATATCATTCACTTTTTCCAGCTTCCACACTACTCAACACTCTCCTTCACTGACTGGTGGCAGCAGAGCAATTGAGATAGTAAGAGCTTGAGAAATTAAGGTGGAGTCGCTTTGGAGCGAGAGAACCTTAGGGCCGTTCTATAGTGGCGGGGCGTGCTTGATGTCATAGAGGGCTGAGGTTAGTCAGCCTTTCTATACAAGGGTCGCGCGCGCGGTAGGGAGCGTGGAGCCGACAGACAGCGGCGAAGACGGGAAAATAATCTTTTCGCGCCGCTACCGGCGCTGAATGTATGTGTGTGTGTGTGTATGTGTATGTGTGTATGTGTGTATGTGTGTATGTGTGTATGTGTGTCACACACACACACACACACACACACACACACAAACACAGTACCTTCACAGCTCACGGTAGACTTACAAAAAGCATGCGGCACGTGCACGCGCCTTCGAACAGGCGCGCGCGTGCGCACGGCCGCACACACTATATAACAGCCCTTAGGTGGACTCAGATGGTACATAATTCCCAGCATATATGCCTGTGTGTTTGAGTGGGTTCTGTTTCTTTGATGCCTGACCCAAGTGCTTTTATAGGAATATTCTTTTATACAGGTGCAGCAAGGCTTACTGTTCCCGCTATTGCAGCAAGCTGCCAGATCCCACCCATCGGAGGACTTGTTTTACCGCAGGCTAGACGCGGGAAGCCTACGACAATGACCACGGTTTGGTGGTTTTATTTTTATTGCCATTACAGTATCTGTCAGATGGCACAGTGAATATCTTTGTTGATGGTCCCGGTGAGGCTGTTGAATGGTTAAAGTACTTAATATAAATAACCATATTTTAATATTAATACGGTTTTACACACCAGTATTTCTATTGTCCTGTGGCTGTTATAGGGTTCAGTCTAATAACATGTAACTTTTTTTCTTAAAGAATTCTAAGGGCCTCATTTACTAAACAGTGATAAAATCAGTGCATTCCCAATCGACTTTGCATTGTTTTACCGTGCTATAAAACCTAGATCAAAACGGTATTTACTGAGAAAAAACTGCAGTTTTAAAAGTTCGGTAAAAAAATTGTTATCGCGCTATAAATCCTATCGATCGGCACCTGTTTGTTAAAACTGCAACCTGGAAGAGCTGTTTGAGGACGCTGCGTCTCCATGCACGGCTCTTACAGGCGATCGTGCAGTTAAAATATTCATTTGAATACTAGTGTGCGGGAACAGGGGGTCTCCTGAGCTGAACCGCATTGATTTCAGCCTCGGGGACCCCCTACTTCCTGAGATAAAGGCCCCGGTATGGGGTACCGGTATACCCGCCATTTTTTAAATTCTCCGTGTCACGTGACCGTGGGATTTAAATACTGCAGGAGATACAGGTTCCGTTATGGGGTGCCAGTAACTCGGGAAGCAGGGGGTCCGGAGGCTGAAATCAATGCTGTTCAGTTCATTAGACCCCCTGCTCCTGGACACTAGTATTAAAAATTAAAAATAATAAAAAATATATTTCATTACCGTAGCGGCTAGCCGCTAAGGCAATCAAGGGGTTAAGGCACACAAGCTGGTTTATTGGGGGCAGAGGAGGTGAGTGAAGGGGGTACTTGGCCCAGGGTGGGTGGTTAGGCCTACTGGGAAGGTTGTGGGAGGAGTTATCCCCTTCATTACCATATGGTAATGAAGGGTTAACCCCTCCCGCTACCCTTCCGGTAAGCCGAACCACCCACCCTGGGCCAAGTACCCCCTTCACTCACCCCCTCTGCCCCCAATAAACATTAAAATAACTACTACCTACCAGTAAACAACCCACCAACCATCTGCATAATAGGGGGTTGTAACCGCTAAGGTAATGAAGGGGTTAAATCCTACTGCCACCCTCCCGCAAGGCCTGAACATCCACCCTGGGGCAACTACAAGCTTCACCACCCCCTGTACCAACAACAAAGCATTGCCTTTTCATTACCTTAGCAGTTAGCCGCTAAGGGAATGAAACTGGCTGCAATTTTATTTGTATTGCACAGGATAGATACCGGAGGCCAGCGGGGACCCCCGTACACCTGTGGGGACCCCCGGAGATCGCCCCGCCGTCTCTGGTATCAATCCTGTGCAGTAAAAATAAAATGCTTTTATGCATCTTGCAATATCTTTAGCACCAGCCTTTAGCTGGTGCCAAAATATTGCATCATTTTTAGGTTCGATATACCGGGTGACGATGGCCATGTTGGAACTTTATTCATCGAGTTTAATCTAGATAATTATTGCCAGAGAACCCTGGGGTAAATTCCCTGATCCGAGTTGATGGACATTGAAATGGAACCAGTATACCCCGGGGTCATACCGGAATGTTTGGGATGCATTGTGGGTATCGTGCATGGGGACGTACCTGGGCTGTTGAGTCTTTTACAGAGGCTTGTGTGTTTTCTCGTGTGCATTACTGTTGGTTTACTTCTCTGTGTGGGGAACGTTCTGTGGTTTTAATCAAAATCTCATCTTTAAACTAAACTGTTATCTATTTGTAATTTTAAGGAATGTGGCCAGAAGTATAACTCGATGCTTATAACGAAAATGAATACATGTGCAGCTCTAACCCAATAAAACCAACAACCTCTTGGTTCTAGTGCATGATATAGAAAAAGTAGTGGAGCGCTATTCACAGTAACTGTGAACACAATTAAGGAGCTAGTGCAGTATTATATTAAAGTGCAATAAACATATGCAATATGTACCCACGATGTTCCAAAATCAGTGCAATTTATAAGCAATGTGCAAAATCTTGCAAAATAGTAGTGTAGCAAAAGATGTTAAAAACATAAGTTGCTTATGCAAATAAATACAATGTATAATGCAAAGTGTATGATATACAGTAGTGATATAGAAGTATAAATATTAAACCATAAGCTGCTTGGCCATTCTTCTTTTCAAAAGAACTTGTTTCTTCTTCCAGAGATCATAAAAGAGAGACGAAAAAATGGATCCAAGTGTAGATTTATAAATGTATATTACTGCATAGAATCAGCTTAAAATGTTACACTCTCATTTTAGGCTTAGAACACAGACGTATGAAGGTATCTTTAAGTGGATTCGCTGCCACAGGGGTCCCTCGTGGAAGGACCAACAGACTGAGCAGGGGAAAGAAGTTGCTGAATACACAGAGGGACCCCCGTGGTGGCGAAACCACTTAAAGATACCTTCATACGTCTGTGTTCTAAGCCTAAAATGTGAGTGTAACCTAAATAAAGCGTATTTTGATTTAATAACATGGTGTTATCACTTTACTACATATTTTTTATACTCAATGTAGACTGGTATAGTATCCTCGCTGACACTTAACAGGGGTTAATGACCACTTACATGTTGAAAAGGTGGGGGTGGGCTGAGGTTAATATCTTCTGGGTAATACAGCATTTAAACTTTTTACATTACACATTACAGCATTTGAGTTTATACAGTAACTGCATACATTTGTTTGTTATTTGGACAGGATATCCTTACGGTTAGCCAGAGGCAGCTCTGGGTTACAACGCACCTCGGTTGGGAAAAACCACATATATATCATCTAATAGTAGCAATATATTGAAACATTGTAGATCTTGTGTGCATGCGCAATAATTAATTGGAACGCATATGCATTCCTTTGAACAGACAAAGCACGCATGCGCAACGGTGTAACTACAGCACAACACGGCCTTTAAGTAACACCTGTATTTTTTCATTATCTTACAGGTGGAGCTGCACAAGAGACAGTCAGGGTCAATTGGTGGAATATTGGATTTTTTGGGGAAGCTTTTTTAGTTATGTACTTATATAAAGTCATAAATATTATTATAAGACATTTACTGATGTACACTTTTTCTGTGCTTTACTGTAATAAATATTCGTTTTGTAGCATTTGAGAGGTGATTATTTGTGTGGTAAAAACAACTGGCGCTTTTCTTCAACAGTGTTATACAGAATGTGCATGACTATAGCAATAGCCTCAGAATACATTCAGTTTAGCTTACCTACACACTAGAATCACCTATCCATTAATTCAAAGAGCTACAGAAATCGCAAAACACAACGGCTCCGTGACTGCAATGTAGTGCCGACGCATTTCGCTTACATACCCCTCGGTTACTGGAACAGCATGTCTTCCTACAGTACTTCTGTATAACTAGACGTTCTCTTTGGTTAGAAATAAGTAGGATAGAAAGATGACTTAGTGTGTTTATTTGTTTGTTTGTTTTTTAAACATTAGTGATTTTCTACAGGACTTTGTCCTGTAACTGGAAGGATCTGTATATGGTTGTAAATATGCAATTGTGCTCAATGTTGCATGTTAACTTTAGCGAGATTACGGTTTTTAATGCACCTTAACAGAGCATTTTACAGTTTTGCTCTACAAAACAGTTCACTGAAAATGACAAGAGAGATGGTAGTAGAAAACTGTATTTAGAAAAATTATTTGGACTTTAAGTAACACGGGATGTACCTTTAATCATGATGGTAAACATAACTTGTACAAACGCACATCTTTACAAACTGGACCCGAATAATTGACAGATGTATACAGATCGATGCCTGCAGCCACATCTTTTGCTGGAATTATGACATTTTGTACATTCTGTACATTTTTATTACTGTAAGATTGCATCAAAAGAAAGAAGAAAGCCAAGCACGCTCAGACTCTGATATATATATATATATATATATATATATATATATATATATATATATATAAAACGTATGGTGGCTGGTGCTTCCCAAGCCTCAAATCTGGAACTTCCAGTCTTGCCTGGGACACGCGTCAATTTGGTTTACAGAATCTCAGACCTCGTGGAGTTTTTTTGGGATAGGGATGAGTGGAATAAAGTGTCCACAGTACTTAACATTTACATGCAATTAATCATATTATTGACTCAATAATTACTTGGATAAAACAGTGTCCAGAAATGCATTGCAGCTCATAAAAGGTATCGCATCCTGAAATGAAAAACTCAAAACTAAACACACCCAATGACAGTATCATTTCATAAAGTAATACGTGTTTTGGATTTTTTTTTTTTTTTTTTAAATAAAGCAAAAAAAACCCATATGGGAAAATAAGAGGGCCATTGAATAAATCACAAGACTGATAGTTGCATTAATTACATGGCCTAGAGATGCCGCCTTATCAAGGAACATCAATAAATAATCATTACCAAACAACGCAGATACTAGTCATCTGAAAAAAAAATAGTTCATTTTGAGACTCAGGGGAAGCCTGGTGATATCTGCATCTTTGAGCCATAAATATCATTTATATGCAGATCATACTTATTATTGGTTTACATATCTGTCTTTTCTTTTGACAGAGATATCTGAACACATGTCAATTTACAATATTTAATCACGCTTGGGCTAAGGTAAGGGGCGTAGCTATAGCCCAGGGGCCTGCTCTCTTGTGGGCCCCACTCTTCCCCCCCCCCCCCACTCCCATA
The DNA here is from genome assembly GCA_036426205.1 of Ascaphus truei. NCBI lineage: Eukaryota > Metazoa > Chordata > Amphibia > Anura > Ascaphidae > Ascaphus > Ascaphus truei. Next base: position 286,082,226 of record CM071568.1, on the reverse strand, counting down.
GAGATAGGCGGGAGGAAATGGTATGCGGCGGTGGGCCCCGGCGTTAAACCGAAGCCGGTAGAGGAATCAGCTAGGCAGAGCAAGACGGCAGAGGAGGAGCGCCCTCTAGCAGTCTGACCCGGAAGTCCTTCTTACTTCCGGTGTCTGCTGCCACAGTGCAAATCCTAACTTCTCTACCGTTTGCTTCTCTGATCATCTCCTCCTGCCAAAGTTAGGCATGGGGGAGAGAGAGCGAGCTGAGGGGAAGAGAGAGAGAGAGAGAGCTGAGAGAGAGAAAGAGCAGAGAGAGAGAGATGGGGGAAGAGAGAGAGCTAGGGGGGTTGAGAGAGAGCTGGTAAGGGGGAGATGATGATGATGAGGGGGGACAGCTGGTGAGGGGGAGCTGGTGAGAGGGAGCTGATGATGATGAGGGGGAGAGCTGGTGAGGGGGAGCTGATGATGATGAGGGGCAGAGCTGGAGAGAGGGAGCTGATGATGATGATGATGAGGGGGGAGAGATGGTGAGGGAAAGCTGATGATGATGAGGGGGAGAGCTGGTGAGGGGGAGCTGATGATGGTGAGGGGGAGCTGATGATGAAGGGGGAGAGCTGGTGAGGGGGAGCCGATGTTGAGGAGGGGGGAGAGCTGGTGAGGGGGAGCTGATGTTGAGGAGGGAGGAGAGCTGGGGAGGGGTAGCTGATGATGAGGGGGAGAGCTGGTGAGGGGGAGCTGATGTTGAGGAGGGGGAGAGCTGGTGAGGGGGAGCTGATGTTGAGGTAGATGGAGTATTTCAGTTATATAGCTCTTCTGGTTATGTTGGAGGCTGATGATGAGGGGAGAGCTTGTTAGGTGGAGCTGATGTTGCAGTTGGGGAGTGGAGGGAATAGCTGGGGAGGGGTAGCTATGATGATAGGGGGAGATCATGCTGGTGAGGGGGAGCTGATGTTGAGGAGGGAGAAGAGCTGGTGAGGGGGAGCTGATGATGAGGGGGAGAGCTGGTGAGGGAGAGCTGATCATGAAGAGGGAGAGCTGGTGAGGGTAAACTGATGATGATGAGGGGGAGAACTGGTGAGGGAGAGCTGATGATGAGGGGGGAGAGCTGATGAGGGGTAGCTGATGATGATGAGGGGGAGAACTGGTGAGGGGGAGCTGATGATTAGAGTGAGGATTGGGAGGGAGAAAAAAATGACATTCAGTATTAATATTAATGGGGACTTTAAATCTTTTTTGCCCGGGGGCCCGCCCATGTCTAGCTACGGTTCATTTATTTCTCTTGAATGTCTTGAAAAATGAAATATAGATATGTGAATCTCTACCTGTCTTATTATTCTATATAAGCAAATACAAATGACTCTATAAATATGAACACTATGAACCAAGTAGCCAGACTGCACAGCTGTTAGCAATCTGGACAAGTGTTATCTGTATTCTTACAGATGTTCCCTGCTAAAGCAACCACTGAATTTATTAGCTAATCTGTGTCACTTTTATGTGTCTTGGTAGGTGTGGTCCAGGTGCTATTATTTTAACATACTATTTAACATGTCTTATTACCTTTAAAATTATCCTACGCTACAGTGCCCTGCATCTTACCACCCGAGAGGCTTTGTCATGGCAAGGAAAATACCCGGGCAAGCTGAAACATGTGGGGCTGGCAATCATTTCCAAGCCCAGATTTCATCGCATTTTGGCAGGCTTTCCATGAGAACGTTGGGGCTCTGATAAAGGGACAGTGCTGTTGACAACTTTAGAGTGTAAGCTCAGTGGGCCAGGGATTGCCTTTCCCATTGTCTGAAATTATCTTTATTATACTTACTGTACTATAATTCCCTATATTGTTTTGTCTCTCTTGCAAAGCGATGCATGCATAGTTGGCCCTATAAAGATGTTCAAACATATGATCAAAGTTAATTAATGGTAGTGATGCGATATATGTAGAAGACAATATATTTTTTTCATCATATAAATACAAGTATATTTAAATATATATATATATTTAAAACTTATGTGTCCATGGTAACCACTTATAACTCCTCATCGTGTAACCTATCCAGAAAACGCTTATTGATGCAGGCGTGGAACTAAAGGAGCAAAGTACTTGGATAAAGTGTCACTGAAGCGTATGTTTAAAATGTCACTTTAAGAAGTGTAGATATGTCTTGTGGGTTTGACTTGTTAATGGTTCACAAGGGAACTTTACCTTGATGAATCTAAAGTGTTTAGATCATTAAAAAAACTCAACAGGTCTACTCTTTCTCTTCACAGCTCTGTACGATATAATTTTATCTACGAAGAACTCTTTTATTTGCCCATTAAAAAGATATTACAACCAAAGACAAATCTACAGTGTCCATTTAACAGCATTTTTAACAGCCTGATATATAAATACCACTGCTATGAGGATTCTGTGGGAACTGAAGTTACATTTCTTTAAAGACAATGAATTTTTGGGGAGATTAACTTTTACAGTGTCCTTAGGAAGAGCCAAGCCCTTTCTCTCATGGGTGAGTCATATACCCATTTGAATAAGGTTTTGGAAAATGCTAAAAAAACACTATAAAAGTTAATCCCCCCAAAGGTCCTGTCTTTTTGTGCTATTCTGGTAGCTGGGCACTTATTGTATAAGACTAACACAAACCACAACTGCAGTGTGAGCAGAAGAAAAAGTGCTTCCTCAACTTCCGGGGAAGCTGCTGGAGTTATTTAGGGTCCTGTTTTGTAGCATTGTACTGTCTGCATCGAAACATTTTGGCACTGAAACCTTTTAAGAGTATTGTGAGGGCTAGTCTGATTGTTCTGAACAGCATGTTAGCTTTTGATATTAACATTTCTGTCTTGAATAGGGTATGTGTGCTCTTGCTAATGGCACTCGGAGAAGCGGCAAGTGCAAATACCTTGAGCGAACACAATGGAAAAAGAGATGGTGACAATAACCGTTGGGTTTTGGATGTAACAATGTAAAGAAAATGATGTACTGCAAATTTAGAAGAAGAAAATAAATACATCTGAACTGTACAAGGTTATCTGGAGAAAGCTGTTTCAGCACACACAAGTGCAAGTGTTTCATGGAAAGTTTTCAAGGGCAGGGCTCTTAAGGCCAGTGCATAAAGCTTTGTTTTAAAGCCGGACTCCGGCCAGCACACATTCATTTATTTAAGTTGACATTATTGGAAATATGTAGTCCCCCGATGCATTGGTCTTAGGAAAAGGGACCTGCAAATTCAGCTCCGCTGTCCCCTAATCTTTCTCAATACTGCCATAAAAAAAAGCTGTCTGTGGGAGTAGCAGTAAATGTGACCAGTGACACTGTACTTACTAATTGGATAATCATGTATGTATGTATGTACTGTATGCATCTGCCGCCCCCCTTCTCCTTCTGAACCGCACGTCACCAACCTGACATCACGTTGTCAGGGTAACGCGACGCCGTGTAGTCATTTGGCGTGGCAATGTCGTGTTGCAACGAGACGCCGTGTGACGTCACGTCGGTGACGCCCGCGGAGTCATTTGATGCTGCGGTTCAGGAGGAGAAGGAGGGCGGCAGCAAAGAGTGACAGATAATGATACTGCCGAGAAAAAAAACCATATACAACATAGTCAGACCCCCGGCCCCCTTCCGGACCATCGGGCCCCGGTAATTTGTACAGGTTTCTCCCCCTTCTCGTCGGCCCTGTATATATCTTTATTCATATAGCGTCATCCATGTACATAGCGCTTTACAGCATTTTAGCAGCCAAAAGGAACAGAACCAATTCAATCAGGGGAGGGGGAATATACTGTAAGTAACCTGTATCAATCAAGAGACCATCAGGGCAACTGACGACGTATAGGCCAGGACACAGGCAATACAGGGAGAAGCTCCAGCATGTGCTGTCTCCTTGTCGGGCTCTGCGCTTACTAGTGACATCAGCGCGTCTAACCCGGTATCAGCCAGGACACAGGCAATGCAGCAGTATAAGCATATTGATTAAAGTTTCATGTTAACTCACTCAGTAACCATGCAGTATCACTGCTCTCCCTCTACGTACTGACTATCTTATCTATCCATTTCCAATCACTACATACCCCAGTGGCATCCCTAAGAGCAATTTAGCCCATTTACAGCTATATTGATAGCAACTGTTGTGACTCCCCATTGATTAAGGGACTTTTCTCTCCTTCCCCCCTGCAGGTGTCCCTTTGTGCTCCCCATTTTCCTTAGATGCACCCACTGAGTCACATCAGGATATGTACTTTTTAGGTTGAGCGTTGGCTCCTTAGTGTTTAGTTTAGAGATCACTGCTCAGCCATAACATCCTTTGCAATAGAGAGAGAAGCATCAAGATTTAGCACTAGCATTAAAGGGGAGAACAAAAGAAGAGAGTAAAATATGACACCTAAACAATGGTATTAAATGAACTGGGTGGATTTTAGTTTTGCCGAAGGTGACAAAGGGCCCAATGGGACTTGATTTAGGTGGGATTATGAGCAGATCAGTCATCTAGCTGACATTCAGGTTGAGATTGCAATGAGATAGTTGGGAGAGCTGGGACGGTACTTCTGATGTGAGGTTTGGTGTGAAGAGACGCAGTCGTGGGGTCATCTGCTTACAGGTGATTCTCGAAGCCAAGTGAATGATTAATGTCCACAAGGGAGAGTGTGGAGAGAGAAAGGAGGAGAGGCCCCAAAGCTGCGTCTTGGGGTACAACGACAGATAGAGCTACAAAGGAATTCGTAGCAATAGATACACTAGAGGAGTAATAGGAGATGTAGGAACAAAGCTAAGAGAGAACTTTGTCCCGAACACCAAGGGAGTGAAAAGTGTGAGTGAGACGTGAGTGGTCAACAGTATCAAAGGCTATAGAGACATTTATTAGAATGAGAAGAATGTCTTTGGGATTTAGCAATGTAGAGGTTGTTTGCTGGTTTGGTGAATGCTGTTTCAGCTGAGTGAGCAGGACTCCTCTTTGGATTGGGACAGGCATCACACACCAGGCACTACACTAGACAGAGCCACCCCCAGGGGCCCTGATGTCAGACCCTCTACTGGAATATGGAGGTGGGCCTTATAACGGAGGAAACACCAGCACAGGGCTCTGAGCAACAACTTACATGCTATCTTTTAAATATACGTGTTGTGAGTAGCTTCATGTGGGTTTTAAACATTATTCAAATGATTAATGCTACACCGTGAAGGATCTTGTGTGCGTTTTGTGTTTTGGCATGTATCTCCATACAAGAATGGTTTACTTGAATAAAGCCGTGCAAGACCTACTTTGGAATCTCTTATCATCCTCAGCAGCAGCAGCAGCAGCAGCAGCAGCAGCAGCAGCAGCAGCAGCACCAGCAGCAGCAGCAGCAGCAGCAGTTATATAGAGTTTTTAGAACAATTGAGGGTCCTCATTTTTATTGCATTTTCTTAAACACGGGATTGAAGCAGGGGGTCTTAATTTCAGCTCCCTGTGGATTTCAGCTCCAGGGAACACCTGATTCCCGAGATAATTGCCGCTATCTCTCTGATTTGTAAAGATCCGCGTCACTCGGGTCAATAAGAAGCCACAACGGATGACGCCACGGCTTCCTATTGGAGGGCGCAAGATTTTCTGGGGCGGGAGGGTGCGGCGCTTACAGAGGCCCCGCGCTCTCCCCCAAGGTATTTAAATGAATGCTGAGGGACCGCACGAGGCCTCTACAAGATCCTTTACCTTGGCTTCGGGCGACACGTGGCGTCAAATGATGCCACAGGATCACGTGAGGTCACATGACCCCGCGGCGACATTTCACGCAGGAGCCAAAGGAAAGGTGGGGCGCGAGCAGGGTGAGAGATCAGGCACGGGGGGGGTGCAGACTGAAAAGTTTGTGCATCCCTGTTCTAGATAACACGTCTCACAACAATATGTTTAAAAGGGGTAAGGAAGGATAATAATGCATCAACAACGTCTCTACAATTAAGGGCTGGGACATAGAGGGTTCAGCCGCGCTCCTGCTCTGCCTCGCCTGCTGAAAATGGGGCTTTTTCCTGTCCTTGCAGGCGAGGCAGTGAGCGCGCTCTGGGGGCGGGGGCGGAGACGTGCCTAGTCCCCCGCTTCCATTGGATGGGAGCGGTCACGTGACCGCTCCTCCGCTTCCCCGAGCGGCAAATTTGAAACCTGCCTGTCTCTGCAAAGTTTCTGAGCCTCCGCATGCATCAGCGCGCATGCGGAGGGGGAGACTATAGCCGCGCTGATGACAGATGCATGGGCTTTGTGCATCTGCTCAGCGCGGCTCAGCCCGCCTCAGCGAGCTTAAACTTACTATGTCCCAGGCCTAAGAAAGGCGGATTGTAGAACTGTACATCTAAGGAACATTGTACAATAAATAATTAGAATGAAGGCATTGAGCATACTTATCCTTGCCTTGGAAAATACACAATTCCAAACCAATGCGACAAAATAAACTGGTAGGGAAAAAACTAAAGCGAGGAGGAGGAATGGATTTAGATTTTTGATTAAAGGACAGAAACCTAATTTCAGAAATATATAATAACTAAGAAAAAAAAAAAGCTAAAAACTAAAAATCGGAAGAGCTGGAAACAAGAAAAAGGATGGCAGGAGAATTCAGATCAATCCGAAGACGTTCTTTAAGTATAATAATAGCATCAGGAGCAGAGAAGAGTGAGATGGGTATGGAAATGAGTAATGGTACGGAGAAGGCAGAGGTAGTGAACACATTATTTCCCTCTGTATAAACTAAAGAAAAGCGACTTGCTAAAATATTACAACAAAGGGATCCCAACCTTAGCATTACCCAACATGTGGCTAAAACAGGAAATAGTGCAAAGGCAGCTTACTAAAATCACCTGGCCGCTGTAACGCGCACACACTCACGCACACCCACGCACACACACACACAGCTCAGATCAGCCATAGACAAACCATTATATTTAATATTCAAGGAGTCCCTTTCCACAGATTCAGTAGAATTAGAGTAACGCAGGTGTGGGGCCTTTACTAAAAAGAGAGCTAGCCTGACATCAATAGAGGAGAAGCTACTTGAAGGTTTATTCAGGAATAGTTTATGGATAACAAAATGATGAATAATCACGTGGATTGATGCTGGAGGGGGGATAGGTCATGCTAAACTAACCTTAATAGTTTCTTTGAGGAAGTAGAAATATAAATCAAGCCAATGCAGTCAGTTTGATCTATTTCGATATTGCAAAGGTTTTTTTAATACCATTCCAAAAAACATAAAAACTTTATTACTGTATATAATCTGAGGCAATACATCATTTATACCATTATTATTACGTAAGAAAGCGCTTGGTGAAGGAGGAATTAGGGGAAGAGGTTTTCATGCAATGCCACACAAACAGTTAGTGTACAAAAAATAGGATATTGGTCTGGGTTATTTGCACCTAAATTGATAGCAAGTACATATAAGCTATGGTGAATTAAACATTCCCTAATCTCTCCCCCGTACAGGGTACAGTAATGATAAAAAAAAACTTATGGGCAGATTTATGCCTCAGACAGGTCCCCTACACCTGTCTTACTCTATAATCATGCAGCATACAATGCATCCACTCCAGCCAGGGACCCTGGGTAATAATATGCAAATGAGCACTCATTGCGTATCACTTGGCTCTTTTTAAAACAGGAATCCTGCCGCTGTTACAGATGTAGCCCGATTTACCGTCCTTCTGGCAGTGGACAAAAATACAGGGACCGGTGGTCCGTCTGCGGCCACAAGGACAGTAAGTCTTTTGGCCCGGAAGGAGTAACGCTGTGGGGTTCCATGCTTATGAATGGGACTCTGCAGTGTTACTCCTTCACTTGGTGGGCCACCCTGCAGGAATAGAATACCGGTATTTCAGAAGAGCTGCACAGCCGTGTCCGGTCCCGGTCTGCAGCCGCCTCTGTATGCCATCTGGATCCATGCCTACGCTCGCTGAAGGTAAGCATGGCTGTATTTCCCTCCCCTGGATGACAAAGATGTCCTCATATGGGTTTCTGGATCACGAGGGGGAGGCTATATGGCCAAATTTAGTCATCTACATCAGGGATGCGCAAGATATTTTTTTTGGGGGAGGGGGGCGGCGCTTACAGAGGCCCCGCACTCTTCCCCAAGGCATTTCAATTAAATGCCGGGGACCATACAAGGCCTCTGTAAGTATTTTGTACCAGTACACGTTGCTATAGTGACGTTACGTCACATGACCCGTGGCGTCATTTGCTGCTGCGTCACCATAGCAACGTGGTGTCAAATGACGCCGCAGGTCACGCTATAATATTAAATAGAGCATGATTATATCTCACGCAATTGGCAATTACAATTTGAATTTGGTGGGTATACTGTATGTCTTTTTTCAACCAAATGTTTATTTACAAAATGTTTTACCAGTAATACATTGAGTTACTTCTCGTTTTGTAGTATGTCCTGGGCACAGAGTTATGATGACAAATACATAGTTACATTAAGTGAACAGGATTATACATTATATACAAGACATTGCATGCACAGTTAGAGATAATATATGTTATAGACGTATGTAACAGTTACAGATCAGATTTAAATGTGAGACAGCTTTAGTTTTGAAAGAATTTAGACTGGTGGCGGCTGTGAGAGTCTCCGGTAGACTGTTCCAGTTGTGGGGTGCATGGTAAGAGAAGGAGGAGCGGACGGATACTTTACTGAATCTTGGGACCGTGAACAGTCTTTTGGTGTCAGATCTCAGATGATAAGTGCTGTATGTGGTAGGGGTGAGGAGCTTGTTCAGATAGACAGTAGCTTACCCAGAAAGTATTTGAAGGACAAGTCTAATTATATGCCAGCCGCCTTGGATCCTCTCATGGTTACATGTCATCAGCAACGTTACAAAATTGGAAATGGAAAACAATATCTGAACCTGCCCATATCGGTGATAACAATTAAATAGACCAAGGTCCTTTTGACTCCAATCACCTAAATCTAAATTAATTTATAAAGGCATATGTACATATATTAAATGATTGCTGCACCTAAGAATAATTATAGGGCTTATAGTATTTATTTGTTTGTTATAAATGCACAGTTAAGAACCTTTGACAGCCTGTTGCTCCTATTGAATTATCAATGAATCACAAAGAACATCACAAATGGGTAGCTGTATCAACACATTATATTATTTTAAATATCTAGGCCTTACATTTAAAAAAATATACAAATGTCTTCCATCAGAGTTCAGTAACAGGTTCTGATATGATCTGTGATTGGTTAATAACTGCATGGAGGGCATAAGGTGGATAAGACGGAGACGCATAACTGTGTATTTACTAACGTGATTAATAAATAAGGGAGACTCATAACATCACAGTGACATCATTTTTACAATGAATAAGGTGTACAGTGGCGGCCGGCTTAAAACTAATGCGGCTGCCGCCGCAGTTTAAAAACAGCTGCGGGCGGCTATCTTCGGCCGTTTCTCGGCCAGTTTTCCCGCGCCTCGGCGCTTTCAATAGTAAGCGCCATTAGCGCTTATCTATTGAAGCGGCCGCCGCGCAGGAAACTCTGTTTTAAACGGAGAGAAGCCCCGCGGTTAGCCCGCTACGCACCCGGCAAGCTTTAGAATAAAGCTTGCCGGGACAGTAGGTGATATTTCCAGGCAAAAAGGGGCAAGGCAAAATATTGTTATCGGTAATGAGGATAATGCATGTGTGCTTTGCTTTGCACACTCCTCACACACTTACTGGGTGTGCAGCACACATTATAGCAGAGGAAGTGTAGAGCTCATTTGATTTGCTTTGCATACCTGAAGAACACAAAGAACAAGAGCACACACGAATACTAGCCCAACTAGCAGAAGCTATGCAGAGCAATGATTCCCAGGGAGAACAGGGGTAATATACGTGGAGGGACCAATCAGGGAAGGAGGCAGAGCGGAGGTGTGCCGTGGAGCGTCTTGTGACTGGTGCAGGCTGTGATCCTTGCCTGTGATGAGCTGTGGAGTGTGAGAGCAGGAGTGGGGCTGCAGCTGTACAAGGGGGGCGTGGCTAGAAGAGCGGAGGAGTGAATAAATTACTGCCGGAGGCGCGTGCTGTGTAAGATTCTCCTGCGCGCGCCCCGGCAAGATAGAGGCCGCAAGAGCCAGCGTCGGGCGAGATCGCCGAGTCACACGCCGAGGACGCACCAGCGGGGAGCGAGGGGCGGCAGCATTGACCTCCGAGGCAGGTAAGGAGGTGTTGCGAGAACCCTGCTTCCTGACACCCCGGTACTATTTGTGCAAATTCCTGCATTGCTTGTTTAACTTTACTACAGTTTGCCCTTCAAATAACCTTTCCACTGTAACCTTGCCAGAGATAGTTCTGATAGTCTGAGAAGATAACTTTTGATAACAACATCTTGTCTGTTTCCTCTTGCAGGTTAGCTCTGCCAATAGAATATGTTTTCTAGCTCAACAGCTCTAAGAAGAGAGCATCCAATTTCACTGGCTTCAGCATGACACCAAGATTCATCGGCTCAACCACAGATAGATTACTATTGTCCAATACCTAGTACTACAATTGTATTGCTCCTTCCTTGAGATTAGAGCAAAGGAGATTTCACCAGAAGCAAAGTAAAGGGTTCTTCCCAGTAGGGTAGTGAAAATATAGAAGTTAGTACCCATGGATACTGTGGTGGCAGATACCATAGATATATTTGAGAAAAAGTTAGATTTTTTTATATAAAAAAGTAAGGTTATTCAGGGATATGCAGAATACATTACATTGAAAACATTAGAAAAGCATGGTATCAAATATCTAGGAGGAGTGGGGGGCGTGGACGTTGCAGAGGCCACGTGCTCTTCCACAAGGCATTTAAATTAAGTGCCGGAGGGGAACGCATAATTTAACTTAGCATAATTCAAATGGTATAGATGTAATCTAGAACAGGAGGAGATAGGTATGAGATCATCAGACAAATGGGGAGAAGATAAAGCCTACATTTAAACCCATTTGTCTGATGATCTCAGATCTATCTCCTCTCCTGTTCTAGATTTAAATTATGAGAATTTAAATTATGAGAAATTACATTTTTGCTGGTGGGAAGAGATACAATCGTATCCCTTATGCCCCGAATGTGGCTATAACTTGATGCGGCCATTCGAACCGCGCCTCCAGGCTTAAACACACACTTGGTGTGCCTGTATATAGCTGCTTTAACAGCATCACTTGAGCACTGAACCAGATAAGGAATTCCTCATCCTTAATTACACCTCACCCTCTACCGAGATCCCAGCTAAGTGTCTTTATCTAACTATCTTAACACAAAAGTGTATTTGAATGCTACAGGCAGTCCTCGTTTTACAACGCTTCGCTTTGAAACGAATGGCTTATCCAACGCTATGCAATGCATACCTATGTTCATTTTTACAACGCCAAAACGGCTTATCCAACGCTCTTACGACGCTTTGCAACATTGTGTATGTGTGTATATATATATACACATACACATAAACAACGTTGCAAAGCGTCCTAAGAGCATATATACAATATTATACTATATAATATATTATTTATTATTTTATATTATATATATAATACAGTATATACACTATATAATATGTGTGTGCTGCATATCTTATTGCCTGCGTAAAATATTTGGTGTATTTTAGTGTTAAAAATGCCTTCAGGAACGGAACCTTTCATTTAAACAGTGTTCCTATGGGAAAACGTGTTTCGCTTTACAACGTTTCGCTATCCAACGCCATTTTGAGTAACGCATTGTGTTGGATAACCGAGGACCGCCTGTATTGATACAAAATAGGTCATTGCCATCCAGTCACTCTGGCAAGTGACAGAATCAGAGATATTCTGAAACGAGATGAATCTGGAGCAATTAACATCTATGCTCCTAGATTTTTTGGCTACACTTTCAATATACCTGTACTAGCCTTGAGTTGCTTAACCATACTATGGCACTATAGGCTTATATATCTCTGATAATACTTCTGATCACAGGAGTTAACCTCTCACTTACCTTGTGATACTCTACAGTGAATGTAAAATAATCTACTGAGTCGCCCTGGTAGTTATTAGACTATGGAGCAATAAACATCGCTACTCATAGGTTCTAATTATACTTGACATGACAATTTCTGACTATTATGTCAGGTATACCAAACCAACAATATCATCCTCATTGTTATTCCACTAAACAATTGGTTTAACCCCTGCTAGATCCATAGCAGCCATACAGTGGTACTAGTGGCTTGCATGCCTGTATACAAATCTACCAGTATATCGTTAACCTTTCACTTACCGGAAGTGATTCTTTGCAGAGAGAAGATTATGTGCGCGTATGAATTATAGCTCAGCAATTGGTTATTGATGACCCCACACCTATGGACACCAAGGCTCTCGATAGCTCATACTACAGGAGCCTACACTAGTGAGACTCCATCGTAGGTATATATGTGTCTCTAAGAGGTACAACATACTCTAGACTGCTATATTAGCGTTTCATATAGACGTTAATTATTAGTGTGTGGTTTAAAGGATTTGGTCATGGACTTATTACTACCAATCCTCGTTTCACTATTATTTTTAATTGTTACCATTAAAAAGGTTTTATTTATACTAAAAAAATCATTATACTAACTGTGAGTGCTGCGGAAGTGCCTCCCGCCTATTCCCCTTCCCTAGAGTACTATGGATGAAAGAACAGAATTGCTATAAAGCTGCCTTAGAGCAGCAATCCCCCCCTCCCCCAAATGACTTTCTTTGTTAAGATTGCCTGTACAGGGGCCTTGACCTTTGAGGACCCCCTGCTCACAACGTATTTTTAGTTTGTTTGCCATATTTTGTATTTCTTTAAAAACTGGCACAGAGGGTTAAGAACAGGAAATCGCATCATCTCACGATGATGTTTCTCTTGGCCGCTGAAGCAGGCCCTGAACCCTGCGGCCATTTTGTTTCCAACGGGCAAGAGCAAAGCTATTCAGAGTTTGGGAATTGGGGCGTCCCCAAGGGTCAGGCGACCATGGTTCTGTTCCAGCAGACTCTCCAAATCAAATAAGAGTAAAAATGTATTTTTTAATTGATCTGGACTGCTGCTATAAGCCCATAGAAATGTGAACCAATTAATATTTAGGCATAATATTATATATGAGTCAATTGTGACTTATATGTCAATATAAATATGCCACTTTTAAGTTTTTATAATAGGGGATGCCGAAATCCTGTATGAAGTGTGACGTCATAATGAGTGGTGAATGATTTGTAAGTGCTTCAAGCAACATGGTATCTCCCACTTGACCGTTATATTCTTTGGTTTTCATTATCTCTGCTCTTGGCAGGATGGGGACAGACACAGAATGGCCTGACAAGTAGCGGTGGGAGAAAGATGGTATTATGAGATGCCCTGACCGTGTCCTAACTTTATTATTTTAATCATTTACTGTAGTAAAGTGACATCTACCGGAAAAGGTAACAGAAACACTCATGAAAGGGTGGAGCCCCTTCAAATTTCCTTGTGCTGCAGAGATTCACTCCAGGTATATGAAATCCATTTAAATCAGTAACATGATAACAGACCATAAGGGGTTAAAACATATGATGAACAGCAAATGAGTCTGCTGACTCTAACATACAGAGGGTTCACCCAGTCAGTTAAGTAACCTGCTAGGGACCCCTCAAATGTATAAATAGTGCACTAAAAATGCCTGTTCCCCTGGGGTGCTTAAGAATAAGAAATAAACTTACTCAGTTCTTTCATTGGTCTGTTCCAGTTGGCGTGCTCCAGGCTTGTGAGCAATAAAGTAGCAGGATATCCTCTCCATAGGAAAGTAATCAGCGGGCACTGCTTGTACAAAAAATGGCAAGAAGGCTGGACTGTGCAAAAAATAAACAGCTTTATTGGTTCCCGGCAAACATGGATAAAAAAGGGGAGAAGGAGTCCCCCCTCAGCGCTCTGACGCGTTTCGTCCGCACAGGGACTTTGTCAAAGAGTGCTTTCACTTGTGTTGCATTATCCTGATATAGAAATCAAAACATGAAGTGACGTCACTGCTCACTCAGTTGTGGGCAGGACAATTGAGTGAGCAGTGACATCACTTCCTGTTTTGATTTCTATATCAGGATAATGCAACACGAGTGAAAGCACTCTTTGACAATCCTGTGCGGACGAAACGCGTCAGAGCGCTGAGGGGGGACTCCTTCTCCCCTTTTTTATCCAGGTTTGCCGGGAACCAATAAAGGCTTTTATATTTTTTGCACAGTCCAGCCTTCTTGCCATTTTTTGAACAAGAAGTGCCAGCTGATTACTTTCCTATGGAGAGGATATCCTGCTACCGGAAAAGGTAACAATTACACTAAAGTAGAATTCTATTACGTTTTCATTACTGATTTCATTACAGCCATTTTAAGTTCAGGCAGTTCACGCCAAGGCACTAAAATACGGGTCAATTATGCGTACTGACAGAGCTTTCTTGGACAAGTCAATGAAATAAGGGACAATCCCATATATATACGGGATGCCTGGCAACCCTATTCCAGTAGCCGTGTTCAATAAGTCTTAAATAAAACACTGTCATTATTTCAGGATTGGAATTGTTGCACATAAAATCAAAAGCCATAATAATAATAATAATAATAATAATAATAATAGGGACGGAAATGCACTGGTCACCACGAAAAGTCCCAATTCCCAGGTGTCTTGTTGCAAATATGTTTTCTCTATAATTACTTTTGACTTTAATTAGCTCCAAGTAAACATGCCAACATTAGCACAAAAAGATACTATGTCGGAACACGTTTATATGCAGGGCCTTAGATGTTGCTTCTATGTGACACTGAATCTTTCCAGAGACACTTGTCTACCAAACGGCCCCATAATCACATTGTCCTGTAATATTAGGGGCTCACTCAGATTATATCTCTCACCTCAAGGAACCACAAACAGCCACATGGTCAGCTCTTATTAGAAAGGGCGAGTGTTGTGCATAGTTATAGGAGTTGTTGTTTTATGTGATTTTACACCTTTAGCAACTTTTTTAAACTTACATTTGGTGAATTATAAGGGGGGGGGGTTTATGGCAAAATTCACAGAGACAAGGAGGAGAGAAACAAATTAAAGGCGCAAAAGAAGAAAAACAAGGAGGTCACCTTTTTGCCAGCCAAGTGACCGTAGACGCCTCATCTGCCAGGACTGCTGATGTCACAAGAAGTGACGCTCACAGGGGGGATACGGAGGCGGGCAGACAATGGCAGAGTGTCAGCGATCTTCGGCGTTCAAGTCCTCTCAATTGAACACTGCACATATTGAAAATGTGCATGAAATCTGTCATTTCTGTGTCTATGCAATATATATTGATTGAGACATACTGCACCATTGTGAGTCTCTCTCTTACCTTTGAGTGAATGCTGGATCCTTGTCACATGCGATATACAAGATTTGCAACACAGAAGTGGATTGGCCACAGTGCTCCTATCAGAGAGAGCTATATCTCTCATTTGCTTATACTACCATCATAATTTGTGAGTCGGACCAATATACTCTTTTACTATACACATTTTTTTACCTACTGGCTACACCATTATTCATATTTTTTATCTTTCATATTCACAACGAGATCTGCAAGCGCTCCCCACATTTGGACAACTACACTATTTTGGCACCAGAGGACGGTCCACAAGGGTTATTTGAGCTGCTGCATTTATACCTTTAAATCACATTTTCACTATATTTGGTGACGGTTATATTCAGTGGTTGACAAATCACCAAAAAATCTACTCGCCACCTAGTACCAAACGTATCCTGCTTGGGCCAATAGGAGCTCGCCACGATGTTAAATCCACTCGCCCAGGGCGAGCAAATGTATAGGTTTGTCGAACACTGGTTATATTGATAGCAAAGGTTTTTTTGAATATTTCACTTATTTTGATATAATTTGCACATTTATATTGCACTTATATTATTGGGTTATAGATCTTGTTATGTAATTCATTGCACGTGTGTAATGGTTAGAAACCCACTTTATTTAGGAGCGCCCGGTTTCACCCTTTGTTTTCTTTGTATAAAATGTACAAAGCAACCTTGTGCAAAGATATTGTCCACCTCTGGCCTGGATACCCGTTAATGATTATTGTAGCTGGCAGGCTAAACATTTAAACTGATTTTCTACTGGCTCAAGCATTAAACGAGATCAGGTACAACTGCACTAATTCTGCCCTAATGTAACCAAGCTGCTATTCTTTTCAATGTGATTTTGTATGTGATAAATCAGACGCTTGAGATTGATAACTCGTCCCTTACATGTAATTGTCACAGTAATATTTACATGTTGATAATCTGTGAGGGTTTGGGAGTCACGCCGCCCTCGGCGTGCTCCTCACTCATCCCAGCACTATTTCCCAGCACTATTTCCCAGCACTATTTCCCAGCACTATTTCCCAGCATTATTTCCCTCCTCTCTCCTCCCCAGCAAAATCCCTGTTTCGGGATCTGGGATGGGAGTAGACATTATTTGAAGATAACATAGCGTTATCCTGAAATAACAATATCCTACATTTGTGTTTTTATTTTAAATAAATCAGTTCTGTAGTATTAGATAATACTACCTTTTTTATTTTTTAAAAAAAAATCGACTCTTAATGCCATTTTTAATGAGTTAATATGCCGAGCATTTTTTTTTTTGCCTTCTATAGCAGGTTTTAGCCCAGCTCCCCAGCGGTGCAAGATCTGTTTGTGGTAATTTGTTGCCAATATTCCCAGCAGTTTGAGCTGCAAACTGTAACAATAGATAATGTTACCTTTGTAATGTACAGTAAGAATACATTGTAGCTGCTGAGTTACACTGACTGAAGGATAGATTTGAAACGGAAATGTAGCCATTTAGTGAACCCTGGGAAGCAGGATCTGTGCGGATTGATCACGGGAGAACCAATCGATCGGCAGGTTAGGTAATTAGCTTTCAATAAAGGTAATCAGAGGCTGCACATATCAAAACAAAACAAAAAAAAGATTTTTGAATTTGTTTTATTTTAAGCTGCTTGGATTGCCTTTTAACCCTACGCTAATGACCTGAAGTCTGGTATTTTTTGCATATTATTATCTTACTGAATACGGCACTGGCTTCAGGGGAAATAGCGCCCGTACCCGTTTTAGATAACGTCACGTTATTTGCTCTGATTAAACGGTGCTTAGTGAGTCTGGGCCCAATCACAGGGGGCACAGGGCAAACATGTCACGTGGTGACTTGCTGCCATTATGTCTGGAACCAGGATCTCTTACTTACGACCCGGGGCTCCTCCATCACGCCTCCTGGGTTACTCGTGACAACGATGACAATTGTGACATACAGTTGTAGCCAATGTTATTGCACTCGTTCCCGCGGGTAAAACAGCACTGTACCATTACCCCCATCTCACCAGCAGCTGCTTCAACACAGTAACCGCTGCTGTGTTGCGTATGTCCCGCTGCACGAGAGTTATAACATTGGCTACATCCATTGGTTGCCACCACTCCGGGTTTGACCCGGAGACTACGGGTTTTGGGTACTTGCCTCTGGGCTACGGGTTTAGCCTATTAATCTCTGGGTGGCGGCCGGGTGCGGCGGCGTCTCCAGCATTTTCCTGCGTCTCCCCCTACAACTCCAGTGAACATGGCTGTGTGGCGTCAAATGACGCCGCGTTGCCACGACAACGGGACGCTACGTGACATCACGACGCTACCTCACCCTGCCATGGCAACTTGACGGAGCGTCACGTCGTGACGTAGCATCCCGTTGTCACGGCAACGCGGCATCATTTGACGACGCCCAGCCATGTTCCTAGGAGTTGCAGGGGGAGATGCAGGAGGATGCCGGGAGACGCTGCTGCATCATCATCATCGCCGCCGCCGCAGGTAAGAGAATTCTGGTTTACATTTCTCTCCGGGGTTGGCCTTCAGTAGAATGTGGCAGCCCTGGCTACATCTGTGTTTCATGTGTACCGGCGCCTCTGCCGCGGTGCTGATCCGCGCATTTCCCACATGTAACCAACATACAGCCCAGGCCGTTTGCAGCATGACTAAGGAGGGACAGCATTTGTTTCCATGGCATTAACCTCGGTGGTGCTGGAGGAGCCAGAGACGCACGGGGATCCCCTCTCTTTTTTTGGGGTGGGGCACTCAGAGAATCGTAGGAGCCCCTTCTACCAATGAAGGGGTTAAGTGGTGGAGGAGGCGGCGGCGGCTACCTCCCCCGCCTTCCTTTTCCCATCTGGTAAGCAATGCGCAGGTGCAGAACGCACTCGTTCCCCTGTACCAGTCTCTCCCCTGTGCACCGCCACACTACCACCTCCTGCTCACAGCTCACTGCACAAACAAACCCTCTCCTCGTGCTCCGAGCCTGTACCAGGGATCACGATAAAGAGGCAATCCTACTCCCACTTCACCGTGCAGAGGACTTGTTCTGCATGTGCCTTTATTTTCCTGCTTGTCATCCTGCTCACACCCGCTGCCCTGGAAATGAAGGCAGCACTTTTGTACAAATACTGGCCAAAAAAAAGAAAGAATGGTGAAAATCCTACGCGTGATCACTGTCATAAACGTGCCACGTCCGAGCGTCTACAGCTACAGAATCCCTGCGCGGTTTTACGTACTTAAGAGTAGCACTAAATAGTGCCTAATAAGACCAGCTTTATGCCACATCAGGGGTGGGCAACTCCAGTCCTCAAAGGGCCACCAACAGGTCAGGTTTTCAGGATATCCCTGCTTCAGCACAGGTGGCTCAAACAGTGGCTGAGTCAACAACTGAGCCCTGTGTGCTGAAGCCGGGATATCCTGAAAACCTGACCTGTTGGTGGCCCTTGAGGACTGGAGATGGCCACTCCTGTGCTAAATACTCGGTGGCATCTGCCATTATTCAATTCACAATGACACCGCTGGGCCTAGTGCAGGTGTTATTTGCTGCGCATGGGTTAATATAAAGACGTCACGGGTAACAGCCTAAATAATTAAACAACCATTACAATGACAAATATTGATAATGCTTTCTCTACATTGCAACTACATCGTATAAAGTGAAGCGGGACAACCAAATACCCTCCTCTCTCAGAACATGAGTCCGATGCAGACTGCATCCCCAGCCCCTGCCTTTTAATGAATGCCAGTGTTCCCTGTCCAGCTCTGTAATGATGGTTATTAGTGATGCCCACTGCTCCTCCCCTGCCATTTGGAAAAGGTTTGAGCCAATTGGAAGCGTACACTCATTCTGCATTCTCAGGTTAACTTCAGAGCAATTCATGTGCAAAAAAAGTTGAAGGTTCATGGTTGTTTTTGGGGCTGCGTGGATCCTTCCTGAATAGCTTGCAGGTTAACGCCACACGTTAAAGGTCCTTCTGGCAGCAAAAAGGTTAATACAGCAAAATAAAACTGACCTTACTCATAAGGCTCCAATGTGCGCTGTCTATATATCGCATGATTTTATACTACGGTTCTTTTTCAGTGTTGCTGCCACTATTACTATAGGAACATTTAAGAGATTAAATAATAACAACCCCCCCCCCCCCCCCCAGCAAAAAGTATTATTTCCTGGAGAAAGCCCATAGACTGGCTGTTATTTTCAATGACAAGGTAGAATATATGGGAATTTAGACAGCTACTGAAGATGAAGTGGATGCTGACATTTTCCATGGCAGTGAAAAGGGAGGTCATTAAAAAAAGCTGCTTACAGTAACAGGCGGCCCCTCAAATCATTTGGATGCAAAACGGAGCTAAAAATGTAGACTGCTTATTTAGAAATGACCTTCAAAGTCTATTAAGGCAGTGGGTGCTATTCTAGCCATTGGATGATGTCAGGGCAAAGACAACAAGAACAGGCCCTACTGTATATATGTGTTATTACATGTAAACATATGTAAAGAACGATCATGTGTTCTAACTAAAAACTATACATACCAACATCCATACATGCTGCACTGAAAAATAACAGGCACCATGAATCCATCTCCTGTAAATATTTACCCCCTAATGGTAAGTGCCAGGCACACACAGACATAAAGCAACAGTGTTGACACAGAACAAGACTGAGGTCACCTCGCATCAGAGGCCAATGTATTGACCACACAGCTGCCCCTTCCCTGCCTGGCAATGAGAAAGTATCAGGTACATAGCACCCTCAACTCCACTAGAGAGGAAAGCCCAGCATGTGAAGCTTGCACCAGATGTGCACATGGTCTAACAGCAGCACTGTGTGCAACAGCTGCACAGACACACAAACACAGACAGATACACACACACACACAGACACACAGACACACACACACACACACACACAACACACCCCACCACACACACCAACACCACCCACACCACCAACACACACCCCCCACCCACACACACACAGAAACCTAAACAGCACACATTTCTCTAGATACTTACAGGTTTTTACTCTCACATTCTCCTCTTCTGGCTCGTGTTCTTTCTTGAAGCTTCTTTTCTCTTCTTGGTGTACCATGGCTGTGCTTCCTCGCCTGCTGTGAACTCAATTTCTCCCCCACAGAACCCCCTTTCAAACTCCACCCTCCCCTTCAACACCAGGGTCCCTGCCGCCCGATGAGAGAAAGGTGGGCACTGCCCAGCGATGAGCTGGTGCAGGCAGCGGCGACCAAAGGGCCACACTGAGCCCCACCACCACCCCAACTCCCCCAGGTGAAATCATTGAACATCAGCTGGCAGAACGCTCCATGCCTTTCCTTGCAGAAACTGGATACATCGTTGCCGTCAACACCCCATTGCTGAGGCACAGACTAACCCTGCGCCTGCTGCTGCTTGCTGCTGCGGCTGCCCTCTCTTGTGCAAGGTCCTCCTCAGTGTATATAAGCACCCGGGGACAGCATGCAGCGTGTTAATCACTCAGGCCTGTCCACTTGTAGTAGTCTGTACAAATCAGCCCACACACACGCAGCAGTCCTCCCTCTCCCTCGGGTGGGTTGTGCCACACGTTTTTCCCCCCTAGATCTGAAAACCCACAACACAGGCAGATCACCAGGAGGCTGCAACAGGAAGTGTGCTGTACATGCAAGTTACTGGCTTCCCTCCCTGTGCAAGCTGCTGCCATGGGATCCAGCAGGCTGCACCGCTTTGTGACATGCTTATGGTGCATATACATTCATGTGCACAGCCAGCACAGGACACCCCCCCTCCCCCCCCCACCCCCCCCCCACCCCCCCCCCCAGCAGCAGTCTTGGTGTCCACTTAATTTGTAAGCTCTTCGAAGCAGGGACACCTCCTATTGTTTTATGTCTGAAGCACTTATTCCAGGGGTGGGCCACTCCACGTCACAGCAGCCGCCAACGTCAGGTTTTCAGGCTATCCATGCTCAGCACAGGCGGCTCAGTTGAAGACTGCAAACACCTGTGGCTAAAGCAGGATAATCCTTAAACCAGACTTTTTGGCCCTTGCGGACTGGAGTTGCCCACTCTTGTGTATTATACTTAGTGTTAATTATGATGTCATGTTATATACTGCATGTAAACGCTAGGTACCTGGATGGTGCTATATTAATAAAGATATACACACTTCCTCTTTTAAACCAGGGTTCCCTCCTTGTACTCAAGTCCATCACGGAGACAAAATGTTAAAATATTGCGCTTACCTTCGTCGGCGGCGTCTCCCTGGCATCCTCTGGCATCGTTCCCAACCCCCCCCGGCATCTCCCGCTCCACGCACCAACATGGCCCCGAGTGACGTCACGGCGTCACGGCTGTAAAATCCCATGAACTGAATGTGCCACATGATGCTCTCCCTAGCGTCCCCGTTCCATGGCAACGTTGGTGCCATTTGACACCACGCGGCCATATTGAAAGGATTACTACTGGGTATGAATGCCGGGAGGACTCCAGCTGCTGCTAGACCCACCGCCAACGCCACCTCCCAGGTTTCAGGTGACCCGAGCCCGGATAGGTTAAAACAAACCCGTAGTCGCCAGTTAAACCCGAATGGTGGCAACCCGCTTTTTAAAACCCATTCATCATGCCCTGTTGTGCCTGCTACACATTGCATGGCAGAAACCTCTGGTATTCAAGAGGTTAGGCCCAGTTTCCCCACAAATTCATATTGTGATGCGAATTACTCCAATCATTATATTTATTTTCTAAATGTTCTAATGACACTGGGGCTGATGTTTGGCTTTTTTTGTTGGGGATGGTAATCTATAGCAGGAATTCCAATGGCATACGAGTTTTGTAGGCTCAGTATCTCGGTATGGGAAGTAGAAACGCGTGTCAATGATGGGTTCTAGAGAGTGGGAACAGAGGGTACCACGGAAAAATAAATCTATTTTATGGTTGAGTAGAGCGGATTTTATGCCTAAAACCGTTTACTGTCAGTGATACAATGTACAAGCAATGAGTTAATCCCTCTCAGCTATTATTATTACATCAAACATTTAAAAAACTGTATACATGAGACAAAATCTCCAGCTTACAGTACAATGATTCATATCGTTCAGTTTCTTTTTATCATAATGTTCTCAGCTGAGATTCTGTGTCTTCTTTCTCTCCTATTTATGAAGCTGGGAGTCATATATATATATCTATATATATATATATATATATATATATATATATATAATATATAATTATATATATATATATTATAATTATTTATATATATATACTACACACCACACCACCCCTCATCCTTCCAGAGCCTTTGTCGATACACAGAGAGAGAGAGAGATTGCAGTATATATATTCTGACATGACAAAATTTGATCCGAAATGCAGCTGACCGGCACATACACCCATTCTGTCAGATGCCGCATTTCAAGAGCACACGCCGGCCTGGGCTGGACGCACGGTATGTTCCGTGTGAAGGGCGTGGAGTTGCATGCCTTTGCTGTGTTTATTTCTTTGCAAGGCTATCACCAGTTGCGCAATGAGTTTTGCAGCTCTCCCCACCGTGAGAATGCAGGGCTGCGTTGTTAGCAGTGGGAGGCGCTGGAGGAGAGACAGCTGAGAATAATAACATATGCGCTGTCACTTCTGCTTTCTACCTGACTTTCTGCATGCCTGACGACTTTCTGTCTTTAACCCCTTCTCCCGCCAAATGGAGCTGCAACGCATTGCAAAGGCTCGCTGCACATTTGTGCGCTCACTAATATGGTGTTTCACTGATTTTCAGCATCAGTGTCTCACAGACCTAAATAGAGTCTCGCTGTACTTTCATTAAAATGACATTTTTGGGGGCCCGGGGGAGCCTCTATAGTTGCTATTTTTGTCACAGAAACCCTTGCTTATGTAGCCCCGGTCTTATTTTGCCTCCAGAGACCCCCCTCCGTGATTGCCGAGCGGTCGCGGGTGCTGCCGGAGCCAGCGACGGACCCGCCGGTTGCTCGCGAAGGTGGGGGCCGGAGCAGGGAGCGCTTCGAGTCCCTGGAGTCCCGGCGGCGCACCAGGCTAGCGGGGGCCGCCATGACAGGATGTGCGAACGTGCGCGTGATCGCGCATGCGCAGGAACAGTTAGGAGGTTGCGGCGGCCATTAGGGACTGACGCATGTGCAGGGCAAGTGCGCACGCGGCCCCAATGCAAAGATAGCCTCCACGGGACTACAAGTCCCATGAGGCATATGGAGGCAGGCACCAGGTGTCCACAAGTGGCCAATCAGGGCCCGGGATTCCCAGACAGGGGAATAGATACATTTCGCGGGCTTAGTGCAAAGGCAGTTGGAGCTGGGAGCAGGAAGGGGAAGGAAGGGTGTAGGGAGCGAGTGGCTCCTACACCAGGTAAGGTAGTTCCCCAGATCCCAGGCAGGCCCCAATCCCCACAAGGGTAGGGGGTAAGAGGGACGGTAGAGGGACGGCCCCTAGGTTAGGGACCCAGTAGAGGGACGGCACCTAGGTTAGGGACCCTGCCCTTAGGTGTGGGTGAGTGTGCAGTCCTGTCAGTGTCACGGCTGTCAGTGCTGTGAGCGCTGACAAGTAGGCACAGTGTGTGTGCAGCACGGTTGCAGCAGGTGCCGTGTGAGTGCAGTGCGTTTGCTGCAGGTACCGTGTGAGTGCAGTGCGTTTGCTGCAGGTGTTAGATTGAGTTAGTCAGAGGGGATCCGGGAGGTGAAGGGAGAGGTAGAGTGGGTGCAGGGGGTCAGTGACCCACCTGCACATGACAGGCCAGCCCGTAGGCCCCTAGGAGTGTTCCCTGAAGTCACCAAAGGTTGCTGTGCTGCAGGGACGCCCATAGTGGTAGCGAGCATCACCCTTCACTGTGTAGACAGCTAGGGACAAAGGGACAAGCGTGCGGAGCAGGTTTTGCTGGCGAGTCGTTTGGGACCAGACGGCTGGACATTGAGACCCAGGAGGCAGACCGCTGATTCATCTGACCCTTTGCGAAGAGGTACCGGTCACCGCCGTGACCGGAAGGTACTATAACAACAAGTGCACCAACACCGGTCAACAGGCGCTGATCCCGCCTTAGGTTAAACTCCTTAGGAACATTGAGCGAGTGGTTAAAGAACTGAGCCTATACCATCACATTAATATATATGGACACGGTGTGTGGGGCACGCGGTGAGGGGACGGAGACAGTACTCATTAGGAGCGTGGCTGAGCCACTACCGTTATAGGGACAGTACCAGTTATTAGGGTGTTAGGCATTGCTGCTAAGGTTATGCGTTAGGATATGCTGCATGGGTGTGCTTGATATGTGTTATTGCTACGTTGCATTATAGAGTGATACGGTTGCCGTGCATTATCCTTATTACAGTAAAGTTGGTGGCATCACATGTGTGTGTATGTATTTCTTGCCCAGGGGAATCTCACATCACGGGGATCCTGGGTAAGTGGAGGCGCTGCGCTAGAATAGTTACCCCAGGCTCCCAGCTAGCGGAGGCTCAGATCTCCTGGAGCCGCAGGTGTTGTACAGTGACCAGTAGTTCTTTTGGGAGGGTTCAGAAAAAGGGCTACACTTATAACATCCTCGCTGGTTATGGGCAATGATATCACCAGAGTGACGCGTCATATCTTTCTATGAGATATCATTGGATGATATGTCACTGGGGTTTTTTGTTTGCCTTCCTCTGGATCAATATACTGTAAGTATAGAAAGAGGATAAAGTATCTGTCGTCTAAATTTAGTTTAGGTTGAACTTGATGGACTTACGTCTTTTTTCAACCTCATCTACTATGTAACTATGTAACTATATAACTGTGTAACTTAATCCCAGTTAACAGGGCTTTTCAGAGGAACTGTCTCTGCTTTACAAATGTTCAAAGACGTTTATGAATAGAGGGAATTGCACCGTTAAAGCAGCAATCCCATCTGGCATTTTTTTAAATCGATTTCTTTACTTAAATAACTGGGGAACTAGGTTTACAGCTCCCTCCTGGGGAAACAATATGGCCGACAAATATCTTGTGATCCTCACGCCATTAGGATGCTGCAAGTGCAAGAGGACCTTATCACTGTACCAAACTACCTTGTAACAGTTTTGCCTGGCTTGCAGGTGTCAGGTTGGGTGTTATTTGGAGCAGAGAATGTAATGTAGCAATAACGTGTCATATGATTCCACGTTCTGTATGTCAGTGCCTTGCTTGGCTCCCCTGGCAGTCAAGGGGTTAATAAACAACCTGCTTCACACATACTTTCTAAATTAGCTTCAGGTTAACTGGAAGTACAAGGTAAGGAGTGTAGTTTTAAAAATCTTTATTATAATAATAATAGATGTAGCCAAGTGCCCCCGGCTATAGCCTTCTACTGGCCTCAACACTATAGGTCCTGATAGGAACAGGCAGTGTTGGGGTTAAACTCCTGCGCAGGGCCTAGCCTGCAGTTGCAGCCTGGATGGGTACTATGTTGCCTTATCCAGGTGCAGGCCTTAACTGGCAGTTGGAAGTGTCATACTTGGGGAGGGTACTGACTGGGTAACATGTATATGGTGTGATGCCTGTCAGTACCTAGACCTGCCCTGTTATGGGGCGGGGTAACAAGCTCTTCCCCCCGGGTATAAAAGCTGATACTCCACCAAATTGAGTGGTTCTATGGATGTGCTATGCTTAGCAGTGTATGGTACAGTGTGATACCCTTTTCCCTGCAAGAGGGTAAAGGAGATTAGGAGGGACTCTTGCGGCCTCAAGCCCCTGGGGTCTGCTCCAGGGAATGGATATGCCATGCTATCTGTACAATAAACCTGCCGTTGGACCCACCATGCTGTGTGATTACTGGCAAGGAGAAATGCCTGTGGGGACCAGCCTGCTTTCAGCAGGATCCTCATGGGATGGAGGCGCTGCACCATGAGACGGAAAAAGCCTGCCCTGTTGTTGCTCCCATATAACAACCGCGGAGCAACTCAGACCTCCTGTACCAAGCAGGTGAGCTACAGCACCGGCAGAAACACCAGTGAGTGGCCAGATCTTCCGTGCCACGGGGGGGGGGGGGGACAGGTGCTACATAATGATGATTGCTGTGAGGGATGAAACAGCAGAAATACTGATGGATGATGGCGTCGATAAAAGTGACGCTTTCTTGAAGATTGGGCTTATAGATAAACATAACTTGAACATGGAATTCCATTCAGGATCGTACGCCAGCATCTCTTGTTTGTATCGATCACTATTAACTCACTTGTTATGTAAGTAGAAATAGCCGTGTTAGTCGGGGGGGGGGGGGGGAACAAGGATAATTGATGTGAATATAGAGCCTCTCATTATCAATTGACAACCCTGTCTTCACGTGGCGCCCCTCGTTTCTAACAAAATGGGCTCTGTTGACCCTTGGGCCTAGCGTCCCCTTGGGTATATCCAGCTACACAACTTCCATGGATCTTTTTAAAGTGAAGTTTTCCGTGGATGTCGCCTATACCCATCCGTGGGTGAAGAGGCAGAAAGTAAAGTAAAAAAAGCCGTGTTAGTCTATTTGTGATAGCGCAGAGTAAATGGCCCGAATATAGTGCTATGTTTTGTTCCTAAAAATGTCCTTCCAAAAACTGTACTCATATTATATGTCCAGCCCCAAACCTTTTATTTTTCATGTAGAACACCTTCAAAACTTTAGGGTCCTGTTATGTGCGAGGCCGTACTATATTGGGGCCAATATGGTATTTCTGTATTAGGTGATACCCTTTTCATTTGGCCTAACAATTGATATTATAAAATAAGCTTTTGAGAGCTCCCCTCTCTTGCTCAGGTCGGCAATTCTGAGTTACAGAGATTCCATAAGCTTAGCACAGATGTAAAAAAAGAAAAGAAAAACAAGAAAGCCATCTATGGCAGATGATGCAGAGAACGAAGAAACAGACAGGGCAATAAATGGATGAAAGGGACAGTGAGACACAGGACCCTACATCCATCAGCAGTGTGTGCGTAGGTGGGGAGTCCGGGTGGGGTGGGGGGGGGTGGGGGGGAGGGGGGGGTAAGGGACGGTGAGACACAGGACCCTACATCCCATCAGCAGTGTGCAGGGGGTTGGGGATGCAGGGGGGACAGGGGGGTAATTGTAAAATTCACAGAGCCAGGGAGAACCATTACAAAAAATTATGGTAGTGGGTTAAAAAACCCATATCAGCATTGAGTTCTTTTGCTTTAGTGTCAAAGTGTATCATCATTTTGAGTTCAAATGTTTTCCGTTCTTGAGTGATTTTAAACATTCCATTGAGGATTTGGATTTTTAAATTCCTTTATGGAATGATCTGGCTGTGAAAAGTGGTGCCCCCTGAGAGCAATATCTTCCATCTTCATGGTGTGTTATTGTGTACTTTCTATTAGTGTGCCTTATACCTGTACTTTCTATTAGTGTGCCTTATACTGTACTTCCTATTAGTGTGCCTTATACCTGTACTTTCTATTAGTGTGCCTTATACTGTACTCTAATAGTGTGCCTTATACCTGTACTTTCTATAGTGTTGCCTCATACCTGTACTTTCTATTAGTGTGCCTTACCCCCTGTACTTTCTATTGTGGTGCCTTATACCTACGTTCTTTCTAGTATTGTTCCTCATACCTGTACTTTCATAGTGTGCCTTATCCTGTACTTTCTATTAGTGTGCCTTTTACCTGTCTACTTTCTATTAGTGGTGACTCATACCCGTACTTTCTATTAGTGTGCCTCAGTACCTGTACTTTCTAGTAACTGTTCCTATATGTACTTTGTAGTGTCCTATATACCTGTACTTTCTATTAGTGTGCCTTATCCCTGTACTTCTAATAGTGTGCCTTATACCTGTACTTTCTATTAGTGTGCCTCATACCTGTACTTTCTATTAGTGTGGCCTTACCCCCTGTACTTTCTATTAGTGTGCCTTATCCTGTACTTTCTAGTAGTGTTGCCTCATACCTTTCTTTCTAGTAGTGTGCCTTATACCTGTACTTTCTATGTAGTGGCCTTTTACCTATACTTTCTATTAGTGTGCTCATACCTGTACTTTCACTTAGTGTGCCTCATCACTGTATCTTCTATTAGTGTACCCTCATACCCTGGTCTGTACTTTCATTATGTGCCTTATACTCTGTACTTTCTATTCAGTGTGCCTATACCTGTCTTTCTATCAGTGGCCTATATCTGTACTTTTCTATTAGTGTGCCTCATACCTGTAACTTTCTATTAGTGTGGCCTTATACTGTAACTTTCTATTAGTGTGCCTCATACCTGTACTTTCTATTAGTGTGCCTTATACCTGTACCTTTCTATTCTGATGTGGCCCATACCTTACTTTATAGTGGCTCCTATACCTGTACTTTCTAGTAGTTGTCCTTATACGCTTTACTTCTATATTCCGTTTACTATTATTCGTGTGCCCTTTTACCTGTACTTTCTATCATGTGCCTCTCGTATTTTATGTGTGCCTCATACCTGTACCTTCCTATTAGTGTGCCTTATACCTGTACCTTCTATTAGTGTCCTCCTCTCTTACTTTCATTAGTTGTGCCTTATACCTGTTACTTTCTATTAGTGTGCCTTATACCTGTACTTTCATGAGTGCCTTATACCTGTACTTTCTATTATGTGGCCTTATACCTGTACTTTCTATTAGTGTGCCTCATACCTGTACTTTCTAGTCGTTGCCTCATACCTGTACTTTCTAGTAGTGTGCCTCATACCTGTACTTTATATTCGTGCCTTATACTGTACTTTCTATTAGTGTGCCTCATACCTGTACTTTCTATTATGTAGTGTTGCCCATAGCTGTACTCTGATTCTATGTGCCTTATACCTGTACTTTTCATTGTGTGCCTTATACTACCCTGTACTTTCTATTAGTGTGCCTCATACTTACCTGTACTTTCTATTAGTGTGCCTCATACCTGTTACTTTTCTAGTAGTGTGCCTTATACCTGTACTTTCTATTAGTGTGCCTCAGACCTTTATTTCTATTACTGTGCCTTATATACACTTTACTTTCTATAGTGTGCCTCATACCTGTACTTTCTATAGGGCCTTTCTCTGTACTTTCTATTATTAGTGTGCCTCATACCTGTACTTTCTATCAGTGGTGCCTTAATACCTGTACTTTCTATTAGTGTGCCTCCTACCTGCGTTTCTATTAGTGTGCCTCATACCTGTATTTCTATTAGTGTGCCTTATATCTGTACTTCTATTCATTAGTGTCCTCATATTGTACTTTCTATTATGTGCCTTATACCTGTACTTTCTATTAGTGTGCCTCATACCTGTACTTTCTAGTAGTGTGCCTTATACCTGTACTTCTATAGTGTGCCTTATACTCTGTACTTTTATATTCGGTGTCCTTATACCTGTACTTTCTATTAGTGTGCTCATAGCTGTCCTTTCTATTAGTGTGCCTCATCCTGTACTTTCTTTAGTGTGCCTTAACCTGTACTTATCTATTTAGTGTGGCCTCATACCTGTACTTTCTATTAGTGTGCCTTACCCCCTGTACTTTCTATTAGTGTGCCTTATACCTGTATTTCTAGTAGTGTGCCTCTCCTGTACTTTCAGTAGTGTGCCTTATACCTGTACGTTCTATTAGTGTGCCTTTTACCTATACTATTTCTATTTAGTGTGCCGCATCCTCTACTTTCTATTAGTGGCCTCATACCTGTACGTACTATTAGTGTACCTCATACCTGTCTCTTTATTAGTGAGCCTCATAGCTGTCTTTCTATTAGTGTGCCTTATACCTGTACTTTCATCAGTGTGCCTTATATCTGTTACTTTTCTATTAGTGTGCCTCATACTGTACTTTCTATTATGTGCCTAATCTGTACTCTATTAGGTGTGCCCTATACCTGTACTTTCTATAGTGTGCCTTATACCTGTACTTTCTTAGTGGGCCTCATACCTGTACTTTCTATTAGTGTTCCTCATACCTGTACTTTCTATAGTGTGGTCCTTATACCTGTAACTTTTCTATTATGGTGTCCCTTATACCTGTATTATATGCGTGTGCCTTATACCTGTACTTTCTATCAGTGTGCCTATAGCTGTACTTCTATTAGTGTTGCCCATACCTGTACCTTCTATTAGTGTGCCTTATACCTGTACCTTACTATTAGTGTGCCTCAATACCTTACTTTCCTTTTAGTGTTCCTTATGAACCTGTACTTTCATTAGGTGCTTTATACCCTGTACTTTCTATTTATGTGCTCACCTGCTTCTTTAGTGTGCCTATACCTGTACTTTCATTAGTGTGCCCTTAACCTGTTACTTTCTAGTCGTGCCCATACCTGTACTTTCTTATTGTGCCTCATCAACCCTTTACTTTATATTCGGTGCCTTTAAACCTGTACTTCTATTATTGGGTGGTGCCTCTTACCTTACTTTCTAGTTAGTGTGCACTGTCATATAGCTTACTCTCTATAGTGTGCCTCTATACCTGTACTTTCTATTATTACTGTACTCTTTCTATTATAGTATGGGCCTCATACCTGTACTTCTATTAGTGTGCCTCATATTCCGTACTTTCTATTAGTGTCCTTATACCTTCTTGCCTATTATAGTTGCCTCATACTGTCATTGCTTCATAGTGTCCTTATACTGACGTTCTTATTGTGTGCCTCATACCTGTACTTTCTATTAGTCGTGCCTTATATCTGTACTTTTCTATTAGTGTGCCTCATACCTGTATTTCTATAGTGTGCCTATACCTGTACTTTCTATTAGTGTGGCCTCATACCTGTACTTTCATCATCTACGTAGTGTGCCTTACGTCTGTACTTCTATTAGTGTGCCTCATCCTGTACTTTTTCTATAGTGGTCCTTCATACCGGTACTTCTATTAGTGTGCCTCATACCTGTACATGTTCTATTAGTGTGCCTTCAATCCTGTACTCTATTAGTGGTGCCTTATACCTTACTTTATAATTGTTGCCTTCTAACCTGTACTTTCTTTATTGTGCCTATACTTAGTTTAGTGCCTCACCTGTACTTTCTTTAGTGCCTTATACCTGACTTTCTATTAGTGCCTTCATACCTGTACTTTCTATCAGTGTGCCTCATTAACCTGTACTTTCTATTAGTGTGGCCTCATACCTGTACTTTCTATTAGTGTGCCTTAACCTGTACTCTATTAGTGTGTGCCTCTATATACCTGTACTTTCTATTAGTGTGCCTATACCTGTACTTCTATTTGCCTATACCTGTACTTTCTATTAGTGTTCCTCTAATACCTGTACTTTCTCCGTAGTTGTGCCTTATACCTGTACTTTATAGTTGTGCCTTATACCTGTACTTTCTTTATGTCCTCATCAACTGTACTTTCTATTATGTGCCTTATAGCTTTTCTTTCTATTAGTGTGCCTCATACCTGTACTTTCTATAGTGTGCCTTATATCTATCTTTCTTTATGTGCCTCATGACCTTACTTTCTATTATGTGTCCTTATACCTTCTACTTTCTTATTGAGTGTGCCTATACCTCTTTCTAAGGTGCCTATACTTTACTTTCTATTAGTGTGCCTATACCTTACTTTCTATATTAGTTCCTTATACCTGTACTTTTACTATTAGTGTGCCTCATCCTCTTAAGTACTTACTTTTATTAGTGTGCCTCTACCTGTACTTTCTATTTTAGTGTGCCTCAATATACCTGTACTTTCTATTAGGTTCCTATACCTGTACTTATAACTATTAGTGTGCCTCCACTCTTCTAGTGTGGTTCCTGATATAGTGTGCTGACTATTCGTCATACTGTACTTTACTATAGTGTGCCTTCAACTGTCTTTCTATTAGTGTGCCTCATACCTGTACTTTCTATTAGTGTGCCGCATACCTGTACTTTCTATTGTGTGCCTTACCTGTACTTCTATGTAGTGTTACGGCCTCAGTACCTGTACTTTATATTACGTGTGGCCTTATACCTGTACTTGTCTATTAGTGTCCTCATACTGACTTTCTATTAGTGTGTCCTCATGCTGTACTCTATTATGTGCCTTATACCTGTACTTTCTATATTAGTGTGCCTTATATCTGTACTTCTAGTTGTGTGCCTTATACCTGTACTTTCTATAGTGTGCCTCATACCTGCCTTCTATTAGTGTGCCTTATACCTGTACTTTTCTATATTAGGTGCCTCATACCCTGTCTTTTCTATATGTCTTAAGCTGTACTTATGTGTGCCTCGTACCTGTACTTCTATTAGTGTGCCTCATACCTTGACTTTCTATTAGTGTGCCTTATACCTGTACTTCTATTTGTGTGCCTAATACCTGTATTTAATTATGGTGCCTCATAACCTGACTACTTTCTATTAGTGTGCCTTATACTTACTTTCTATATGTGTGCCTCATACCTATGCAAACTTTCTATTACGTGTGCCTTATTATACCTTTAACTTTCTATAGTGTGGCCTATACCTGTACTTATCTATTGTGTGCCTTCATACCTGTACTTTCTATAGTGTGCCTCATACCGTACTTTCTATTAGTTTGCCTTATACCTGTACTTCTAGTCGTGCCTCATACCTGTACTTTCTATAGTGTGCATATACCTATACTTTCATTAGTGTGCCTTATACTGTACTGTTATTCGTGTGCTATACCTGTACTTTCTATTAGTGTTCCTCATAGCTTTACTTTTCTATAGTGTGCCATACTGTACTTTCTATTAGTGTGGCCTAATACCTGTACTTCTATTAGTGTCCTCATACCTGTACTTTCTTTAGTGTTGTCTTATACCTGTACTTCTATTAGTGTGCTCAACTGTCTTTAATATGCTATACCTGTACTTCCTATAGTGTGCCTCATACCTGGATGCTTTCTATAGTGTGCCTCATACCGGGTCCTTTCTATTTAGTGTGCCTCATACCTGTACTCTTTCTATTGTGTGCCTTATTACCTGTACTTTCTATTCTGTGCCTTATACCTTACTTCTATTAGTGTGTAGGGGCTTGTCCTATACCTGTCTTCTATTAGTGTGCCTGCCATACCTGCTACTTTCTTTATAGGTTGTGGCCTCATACCTGTACTTTCTATAGTCGTGTGCCCGTATAACCTGTAATTTCTATTAGTGTGCCTGTATACCTTACTTTCTATAGTGGCCTCATACCTGTACTTTAGAGTTCGTGTTCCTTATCCCTGTACTTCTATTAGTGTGCCGCTCAACCTGTACTTTCTATTAGTGTGGCCTTATAGTGACCGTACTCCTACATTTTATTGTGTGCCTCATACCTGTACTTTCTATTATGTGCCTCATCCTGTACTTTCGATTAGTGTGCTTATACCTTGTACTTTTAGTAGTTTGCCTCCATGTACTCTATATGTGTGTCCTAACCTGTCCTTTCCTTAGTGTCGCTCTACCTGTTACTTTCTTATACGTTTTTGTGTGCCTCATACCTGTACTTATCTGTACCTATACTGTGCTATTAGTGTGCCGTAAACCCTTATCTTTCTACTTTGTCCTCTATCCTCTGTACTTTCTATTAGTGTGCCTCAGTACCTGTCCTTTCTATTAGTGATGTCCTTATACCTGTACTTTTCTATACGTACTTGTGTACTCTATCTATGTGTGCCTTATACCGGTACTTTCTAGTAGTGTCCCTCATATGTACTATTATGGTGCCTTATACCGTACTTTCTATTAGTGGTTCCTCATACCTGTACTTTCTTAGTTTGCCTCATCCCTATTTCTATTATTGTACCTCATACTGACTTTCTATTAGTGTGCCTGCTAACCTGTACTTTCTCTATTGTGTGCCTCATACTGTACTTTCTTTAGTGGTTCTCATACCTGTACGTTTTCTAGTTTGTGCCTTATACCTTACTTTCTATTGTTCCTTATACCTTACGTGCTAGTGTGCCTCCATACCTGTACTTTCTATAGTGTGCCTTTACCTGTACTTTCTTAGTGTGCCTCATACTTACTTACTATTGTGTTCCTTATAC
This sequence comes from Ascaphus truei, assembly GCA_036426205.1. Lineage (NCBI taxonomy): Eukaryota > Metazoa > Chordata > Amphibia > Anura > Ascaphidae > Ascaphus > Ascaphus truei. The sequence continues at coordinate 286,048,019 of CM071568.1, read as the reverse complement.
CTGTACTTTCTATTAGTGTGCTCATACCTGTACTTCTATTAGTGTGCCTTATACCTGTACTTTCTATTAGTTTGCCTCATACCTGTACTTTCTATTAGTGCCTCAGACCTACTTCTTATTAGTGTGCCTTATACCTGTACTTTCTATAATGGCCTTATACCTGTACTTTCTAGTATGTGCCTTATACCTGTACTTTCTATTATGTGGCATCATACCTGTACTTTCTATTAGTGTGCTCATATACCTGTACTTTCTAGTAGTGGGCCTCAACCTGTACTTTCTATAGTGTGACTCTACCTGTACTTTATCTTATGTGCTCATAACCTGTACTCTATTAGTGCCTTATACCTGTACTTTCTATGTGTGTGCCTCATCCTTTACTTTCTATTAGTGTGCCTTATACCTGTCTTATATTATTGTGGCCTCATACCTGTACGTTTCTATGTGGAGCCTCATACCTGTACTTCTATAATGATGCCTCATTACCTGTACTTTCTATAGTGTGCCTACTAAGTCTATATGTCTTTCTATTAGTGTGCCTTACCTGTACTTCTATTAGTGTGCCTCAAACCTGTGACTTTCTAGGTGTGCCTTCTACCTGTACTTTCTATTAGTGTGCCTCATACCTGTACTTTCTATTAGTGTGCCTCATACCTGATATCTTTAGCTATGAATTATATACAAAGCCTGTACATCTATAGTTCCAACTGTATTTCTATTATGTGCCTTATACCTTACTTTCTATTAGTGTGCCTCAATACCCTGTAATTATTTGCTAGTGTGCCTTATCCTGTACTTTCTGTAGTGATGGCCTTATACTGCTACTTTCTATTAGTGTGCCTTATACTGTACTTTCTATTGTGAGCTTAACCTTGTACTTTCTATTATGTGCCTCATTACCTGGTTAGCTTTCTATTAGTGTGCCTCATACCCTGGACTTTCGATTATTGTGCCAATCGGTACTTTCTATTAGTGTGCCTCATACCTGTACTTGTATCTCCGGGCTCCTGCACACCGGAGGAGGGGGGTACAAACGGACGGACCCTCCGTTCAAACCACGCCCCCCCCGCTCAAACCACGCCCCCCCGCTCAAACCACACCCCTCCGCGCAAACCACGCCTCCCCCCGCTCAAACCACGCCCACCCCCCGCTCAAACCACGTCCCCCCCTTCCCCCCTGCTCCGGCTCCCGCTCCCTACAGACCGCAGGTAGCGGTCAATTGCCTCTCAGCGCGCTGCCTGCATGCAGTGCGGGCGCGCTGACTGAGAGAGCGGGGCCTTAGCCTTATATACTGTAATCAATACCTCACTGCAGCGCGTGTGGGTCAGACTGGGACTAAGGGTTAACCATTCATGGCTGACCCCTTATCCAGACACACACAGTGAAGAGCACAATATTACACTGTGCCCTTAGCATATTACATGCTTTCGGTATATGGAGTATCATATTGCAGGGGATATGAGTCATAATAGGACGTGGGATTAGCCTCAACAATCCACCCCGCATACCCAGACTCACTCTCCATTTGTACATTAGATATCGAAATGGCCCAAAGGCACCATTACCCTAACATTCGTGTGTTTGTTGGCAAAGTGGCTCATTAAGTCACAAGTATCTCCAAATAATAACCGGATTAAGCCTGTTTATGTACTGGTTGTCTGAATGATTGAGATTTTGGACCTATTACCAGCGGCTCAGCTCTCAATCCAGACTTGTTACACCCGGCCCATAGGACATCTTGTCTCTCTGTGTGGGTTTGGCCATTACTCGTGCCAGCAACTACCTTGCTACTGTTCATTATGGGTCACTCTAATTGATGAGGGTACACACACTTGTTTACCCCACATCCAGACCCACATCTGGCCACTCAGTACATTATCTAGCAAGCACTGTGCATTCATTTAACCCATCATAGAGCCTCTACAGGGTTCACCAGGGGGTTTGGTTCACACTTCACCACCCCTCCTTTTGGAGTCCGTTCTGCCATTTTATTTTAATTCGCTTCTTTAGTTGTGGCATCACGCAGAGCCCATTCATTTACTCAGGACTCTATTGCGTCATATTTTAGACTGAGAGTACGTCTCTCTAATGAAGTATTTTTTAATACTATTCATCATACCCTATTACATCCAACACCACACAGTATTCCACTGCCCTGTGTGTAGCGTCTGTGTTTGCCTGTTACCGCACTGGCATTGAGTGCTCTCCAGTGGGGTCTTTTCTTCTTTAGTCATATTCTGTATTTTACCCCAGATTGAAGCACCATACACCTGAATTAGATTAGCAGCAGCGAGGGTTCCTGTCCCTGTCCTCTACCCTTCCCTTTGTTCGTTACCCTAATAGAAAGATACAGGTATGAGGCACACTAATAGAAAGTACAGGTATGAGGCACACTAATAGAAAGTACAGGTATGAGGCACACTAATAGAAAGTACAGGTATGAGGCACACTAATAGAAAGTACAGGTATAAGGCACACTAATAGAAAGTACAGGTATGAGGCACACTAATAGAAAGTACAGGTATGAGGCACACTAATAGAAAGTACAGGTATGAGGCACACTAATAGAAAGTACAGGTATGAGGCACACTAATAGAAAGTACAGGTATGAGGCAC
>CM071568.1:285964363-286045281 GCA_036426205.1 Ascaphus truei | reverse complement strand
GTACTTTTCTATAGTGTGCCTCAAACCTGTACTTTGTCCTGTTCTGTGCTCCTTATATCATTAGCTATTCCCCAGTATAGTGTGCCTGTATACCTTTACGTTTCTATGTGTGCCTTTTTTTATACCATGTTACTTTCTACTTCAGTGTGCCTTATAACTGTAACTTTCTATTAAGTGGTGCCTTATACCTTGTACTTTTCCATTAGTGTGTCCTCATACCTGTAGCTCTTCTATTATGTGCCTGCATGCCTGTATCCTACTATATTATCTACTTTCTATGTTGCCTCTACTCCTTCTTCTTTCTATTAAGTGTGCCTATACCGGTACTGTATCTATTAGTGGCCTCTATACCTGTATGTCTTCTATTAGTGTGCCTTATACCTGTGACTTTCTATGTAGTTGTAAAGCCTTATACCTGTTTTCTCCTATTAAGGTCCTATCCTGTTAGTTTTTCTGTTGTATAGCTCTGCTGTCTATTCGTGCCTTATACCTTGTACTTTCCCTTAGTGTGCCTTATACCGTACTTTTCTATTAGTGTGCCTACAGTACCTGATAGCTTTAGTGGCTATCCTGTGTTCTATATGTCATGCTACACCCTGTACTTTCCTATTAGTGTCGCCCTTATATAACCTGTACTTCCAATTAGTGTGCCTTCATAACTGTCCACTTTTCTATTAGTGGTGCCCTACCGTACTTATGTGCCTTAGTAAACCTTTATTATTTTAGTGATGAGCCTATCCTGCCTATCATTTGGCCTGTATACCTGTTTCTGTATGCCTCATACCGTCTCATAGTGTCCATTAATAACCTGTAGTTTCTATTTAGTGTGCCATTACTACGCGTATGTTTCTATACAGTGTGCCTCATACCGTGTACTTTCTATTAAGTGTGCCTTATCACCTTACTGTTCTATAGTGTGCCTCAATTACCTCGTACTTTCATCATTAGATGTGCCTATCCTGTACTTTCTATTATGTTCGCCTTAATACCTGTCGCTATACTAGTTCTATAAGCCTGTGCCTCTATTCTCGTACTTCTATCAGTCTGCCTCAAAACCTGTAACTTTCTATTGTGTGACCTTATACTCTATATCTATGTGTCCTTATCTTCTGTATTGGTGCTTTTGTTTCTATTATTCCTTATTCCCTGTACCTTCTCTAGTCTGCCTCATAGACCTGTTACATTTCTATTAGTGTTGTCTCAATTACCTGTACTTTCTGTTATGTGATGGCCTCATACCTGTACTTATATTCTAAGGTGCCTTATGCCTCGTAACTTACTTTCTATTCAGTGTGCCTCATACCTGTTTCTTTTTTACTCCATTCCAGTGTGTGCCTTACCCCCCCTGTACTTTCGTTATTAGTGGTCCTGATAACCTGTTTTTCTATCTATAGATGTGCCTCATCCCTGTACTTACAACTATTAGTCGTGCCTCAACCTGTGTATTTCTTATTAGTGTGTTCTCATACGTGACCTTAAGTCGGCCAACTGACTTTCTATTAGTGTGCCCTATCTACCCCTGATAGGATTCCTATTCGTGCCTGCATTATCGCTGTAAGCTTGTCTTATTAGTGTGCTCGTACCTGTACTTCTAACTTTAGTGTTGCTCACTACAGTACTTCTATTAGTGTGCCTCTACCTGTACTTGCTTTAGTGTGGCCTCATACTGTCTATTCTAGTAGTGTTCCCTTACCTGTCCCCCCCCCCCCTTTTCTATTAGTGTGCCTTTTACCTGTACATTCTACTAGTTGCCTCATAACCTGTCATTCTCATTAGTGTGGCCTCCACCCCCCCCCCCACATACCTGTACTTGCTATTAGTTGCCTCATACCTGTAACTTTCTATAGTGTGGCCTCATACCTGTACTTCTCTATTAATGTCCTTATACCGTATGCTTTTATTAGTGTGCCTTATACCCTGTACCTTTTCACTTAGGGTGGCATCATATCCTGTACTCTAATGAGTTGTGCCTCAGTAACCGGATACTATTTTTTTCTATCATGTGCCTATACCTGTACATATCTATTAGTTGCCGGTCATCACCTGTCTTTCTACTTCATGTGCCTCTATCACCTGTACTTTCTTATTAGTCGGTGCCTTATACCTGTAACTTTTCTAGTGTGGGTGCCTTCATACTGTACATTCCTATTAGTGTGCCTCATACCTGTACTTTTTCTACTTAGTGTGCCTTATACCTGTACTTTTCCTATTAGTGTCCTCATACCTGTAGTTTTCTATTAGTGTGCCCCTCAACCGTATTTTCTATTAGTGTGCCCTTCATCTGTTACTTTCTATAGTGGTGCCTCATACCTGTACGTTTTCTTTAGTGTGCCTCATAACCTGTACTTTCTATTAGGGTTGCACTCATATCCTGTACTTTTATTAGTGTGCCTCATACTGTCTTTATCTATTCGTGTGCCTCAATCCTGTACTTTCTATTAGTGTTGCCATTCTCATAGACTTGTTATGTCTTCTAGAGTAGATGCGCGTGCCTTCATAATAATAGCCGTACTTCTATTGGTGTGCCTTAATAAACCTGTCCTATTATCTATTAGTGTGCCTTTACACCTGACTTTCTAGTAGTGTTGACCGTCAACTTGTAACTTTCATATTAGTGTGCACTCTCCAATGTCCTGTACTCTTTCTATTGAGTGTGCCTTATTAATCCTGTATTTTCTATTAGTGTGCCTTATACCTGTACTTTTCTATTAATGTGCCTTATACCTGTAACTTTCTATTAGTGTGGCCTTATCCCTGTTACTTTGTCTATTAGTGTGGCCCATACCTGTACTTAGGTATAAGGCACACTAATAGAAAGTACAGGTATAAGGCACACTAATGGAAAGTACAGGTATAAGGCACACTAATAGAAAGTACAGCTATACAGAACACTAATAGAAAGTACAGATATAAGGCACACTAATAAAGTACAGGTATGAGGCACACTAATAGAAAATACAGATTTAATATACATTGGAAGGCAGAAGTATAAGGGAACTAATAAAATGTTTTTATTAAAACAGCAGTTCACGTGAATGGAATACTTGTCACCAGTGTGCAGCAACAGTGGTCCCGTGGTGAAGCGGTAACCCTCGACAATCCAATCTGAATGAAGTTGAACTCATGTGGTCTTGTTAAAAATGGTACAAAAATGAATTGGATGGTGATCCACGTTTCGGACTACTCGCAGGTCTTTCGTGAGACACGATTGCAACTTCATTCATCTTATTAAATCAGCAGACACATTTTTTGTTAATTACTTATTTAACATGTGATCCTTTGGATCCGTTGTGTATTCATGTATCAGGATCTTATTCTGGAAAAAAAACGTTTCCTCTCCACAAGTTTGCAATATGTACATGTTACGCCGGTGCTGCCCGCAGACCAGACCCGTCCGCTGAGCTGAAGGGGGAAGTGGTAATACACGCACCCGCAGCAAAGGGAGCGTGTCCGGAGTGTGGTATGAAGCGTTGCCAGGCCAGGTGTAGTAAGGTAGACAATACTTGCCGGTACCGGTTGTAGAGATAGAGTGAAGGATGCCTCACCGAAGTCAGGGAGTGGAGAGTGGAGATAGGTCGTTGTCCAAGCCGTGTTCAAGGGGTTACCAGAGTGAGCGTTGTCCAAGGAGTGCCGAGATCGAGAGCCAGAGGGGGTAGTCGTACGAGCTGCGTCAGAACCTGTGAAAACACTGAGAGAATCCAGAAGTACTTCCATACAGAGACTATGTCGAGCAAAGACTGAGAGCAGAGAGGAGCTAGATAAAGCAGGAAGATCCAATTAGGAACGGAGGCGGGACAGGAAGAGCTACAGGGAGACACTGCAGATTGGTGCAGGCATAACAGGCCAGGTGAGTCTTGTTGGTAACCTGAGTATGCCCGTGCAGTGTGCGGGGGCGGAGCCTGAGGTCCGGGGGACGGGAAGAAGAGTGTGCAGACTGAGCGTGCTCCGTAACTCGTGTACGCGCGTGAACCGAGCCAGTGGATGGTGCAGGTGTGCGTGCAGGAGGGTGTGGGCGCGCCCGGCGCTGAGCAGAGTAATCGCCGAGGGGAGTGATCCCGCGACGGCGGCAGGGGCGAAGAGCCGTGGAGGCCGGTAAGGCAGGTTTGTTTTGTGTGTCCAGGGGCTCCCTGCGGGAAGGGGGTGCTCTGTGTGGGGAGCGTGGAGAACGCCGATTCCTGACAGTACAGAATGAAACGTGTCCTTTCTGAATTCCAGGTATCTACATTCATGAAAGAGTTCCCCACTGTATTACCAGTCTGGTTGCTGAACCATACGTGTCTATTTGTTGCTTCGCAATGTCTCTGTGGTGCTATGTTTCCTCCTCTCTCATTGGTCAGTCACCATGGTTTGCGCTCTACACAATCTACATGATGCTCTTGGCATAAACTGCTCCACGTTGGCAAGATGGGCTATTTTTTCCATCAGTTCTTAATACAGATCAGAAGACAAATCAATCCCACGTTGACAAATGTTCGGTTCAGCTACTTGTTAGGTTTATATTACCTTAAAAGCAAGACAGTAGCAAGTCCCTTAAAGAAAGCGATCAGAGGATAGAATGAAGGACCTTTAGAGGTGCTGGTTTGTGGCCCTCTGCTAAGCAGGGATATATCCCAGATTAAGTGCTACTTTATATTCCTGAGAGTGAGGGGTGCCACAATGTTCCTGATAATGGCATGCAACACATTATCTGGTTGGTGTTACTTGTTATTGTTATTATTTATTTGTATATTTGTTTTAGTTATTACGTAGAGAGAGTTGTCACGTCATTCTGCACGTGCAGTTTACAATGAAAAAGATCAAACATTTTGGTAACAAAGTTTAGTTATCTCAGGCATGCGAAGGTTAAGATTTAAGGGCTGGATCCTCAGAAAGTTGCTCATTTTGCAACGTTCCGTTATCTCAATGTAACGTACCCGTAGCGCGTATCCCCAAAGGTGCTCAGCACTGCGATGTGCTGGCATTTACCGTAAAAATAATGGATCCTTACATTTTTACGGAGTTTAGGCTTACTCATATGCAAATCGTATGGTAATGAGCAGTTTCCTAACCACCGGAGACCCCCAGACCATGTTAGATCATGGTTATAACGCTGCAGTATTTAGCATCTTCCAAAAGCTGCTCTTACTCACATCCAGACCCTGATTACCACTGAGTTATCTCTGGGAATAGCCTAAAAGCCACGTAATGAGTATAGGTCTTAACCCTTTCATTACAAACAGTTACATGTGTCATACAAAGATATATATTATGGATCAAATAAATGTCTGAAACACATCATAAACTATAGTATGGTTATTAGTGATTAAAGTGATACGTTTACTTGAACTAATATGGTATATAATGTAAAAATGACTGTATAAAGTATGGGTGTACAATAATGTATATCTATATATACCTCAACAATATGATATCATTTTTATTCATGTTCAATTAAAATAAATGAAGGATGGGTTTCCTTCATTTATTTTAATTGTACATTAATATAAATGGAATATTAATATTGTTGAGGTATGTATGGATATACATTATTGTACACCCACACTTTATACAATCATGACTACATTATATACCATATAATTAAGTGGGAAAAGGTCATGTGTAAAAATGATACATTTCTCAATATTCTAACAAGATTTGCCCTAGCATTAGTAACACACATGAAAATCTCTTAATAACGCTACCTTAATAATGTTTACAAATTAGAGGATTGGCTGTTATTATAACAGCAAATCCTTTACAGAAAGTACATTACCATGGTGGACTCCAGGCTAATTTAATTTTTATATATTTATATGCTTATGTGATAATATGAAGTGAAAAAGTGATTCATGAAATAAAATATCAATATTAAAAGTGACACATGGTGCTGCTGGATTAATCGTAGCTTGCTGCAAGAGATATTAACCCCTATTATAGTGAAAGGATAGCAAATTCCATACAACACTGTCCCCTACTCATTTCTTTCCTCTACGGAACTTCATCAGGGAAAAGTAGAGGAAAGAAACGCGTAGTGCGTAGTGACACGGTGACGTCACCGACCCAAACCCACTGACGTCAAACCCAGCTAACTTCTGGAAGATTACAATATATTCCAGCCTTCTAACCATCAACAACCAAGTAATATCACTAAGGGGGATAATACTCTGACAAACCCCACTGACATTGCAAATGCATTCAATGATTATTTTGTGGGGTGTGCTACTAACTTATTAGCGAAACGCAACCCAAACCACAAACCTGAATCTCATCCTGGGAGTACCCATATAGCTCCACCCCCTCCCAACACTGCCCACAATTTTCAATTTGGCCCAGTATCCGAAGAGGAGATTACACAAGCGTTCCTCAAATTAAAACTAAGCAGCCAATGTGGACCTGACCTACTACAATCTAGGTTCCTAAGACTTGGTGCCCCAGCAATTGCCAAACCAATTGCTTCCATAGTCAACTCTATCCTGTCTGCAGGCCATATCCCTAAGACCTGGAAAACTTCTAGAGTTGTCCCAAGCTTCAAAACTGGGGACAAAAACACTGTCTCAAACTACAGGCCAATCTCCCTTCTCCCAATCCTATCCAAAGTCATGGAAAAATTTGTCCACTCCCAATTAAGCGATTACTATAACAAGACAAATTTCCCTAGCCAATTCCAATCAGGCTTTCGCCCCAAACACTCCACGGTAACTACCCTTCTAAAAGTTTGCAATGAAATCCAGTGTGGAATGGAACATGTGCACAAGGCACGCAAAAACAATCTCCACCAGAATACATCAAACCCAGCTAACTTCTGGAAGATTACAATATATTCCAGCCTTCTAACCATCAACAACCAAGTAATATCACCAAGGGGGATAATACTCTGACAAACCCCACTGACATTGCAAATGCATTCAATGATTATTTTGTGGGGTGTGCTACTAACTTATTAGCGAAACGCAACCCAAACCACAAACCTGAATCTCATCCTGGGAGTACCCACATAGCCCCACCCCCTCCCAACACTGCCCAAAACTTTCAATTTGGCCCAGTATCCGAAGAGGAGATTACACAAGCGCTCCCCAAATTAAAACTAAGCAGCCAATGTGGACCTGACTTGCTACAATCTAGGTTCCTACGACTTTGGGCCCCACCCATTGCCAAACCAATTCCTTCCATAGTCCACTCTATCCTGTCTGCAAGCCATATCCCCAAGATCTGGAAAACTGCCAGAGTTGTCCCAATCTTCAAAAGTGGGGACAAAAACACAGTCTCAAACTACAGGCCAATCTCACTTCTCCCAATTCTATCCAAAGTCATGGAAAAACGTGTCCACTCCCAATTAAGCGATTACTATACTAAGACAAATTTCCCTAGCCAATTCCAATCTGGCTTTTGCCCCAAACACTCCACCGTAACTACCCTGCTAAAAGTTTGCAATGAAATACAGTGTGGAATGGAACGGGGACAACTCACTGGTGCAGTATTCTTAGATTTTGGAAAGGCTTTTGATACTGTTGATCATGCTATCCTGCTTAACAAACTCCAGAGCTCTGGAATAGGATAGCATGCTTTAAACTGGTTTCAGTCCTACCTATCAGGTAGATCCCAACATGTGTCCATCTCAGGCTCTAAATCCAACCCCCTGGATATCACCTGTGGCGTCCCAAAAGGCTCTGTTCTGGGGCCCCTACTCTTCTCAGTGTTCATCAATGATCTTCCCACAGCTTGTAAGGAAGCTTCAATACACATGTATGCAGATGACACAATCCTATATGCACACAGCCATAGCCTCTCTGACCTTGAACACATACTTCAGTCTGACTTTGCTGGTCAGAAAGCGTATTGCACAACAGATGCTAATGCCAATTATCGACTTGGAGACCTAGTATATGGCTCGGCACCCCAAACCCACCTTGGCAAACTTGACACCCTCTACAATTCAATTTGTCGTTTCGTTCTCCAATGAAACTACAACACACATCACTGCGAAATGCTCAAAGAACTAGATTGGTCATCACTCGAGTCTAGGCGCAAAGTTCACCTTTCCTGTCTTGCCTTCAAATACTTTCTGGGCAAGCTACCCAGCTATCTGAACAAGCTCCTCACCCCTACCACATGCAGCACTTATCTGAGATCTGACTCCAAAAGACTGTTCATAGTCCCAAGGCTCAACCAAGTATCCGGCCGCTCCTCCTTCTCTTACCGTGCACCCCAAAACTAGAACAACCTACTGGAGACTCTCACATCCACCACTAGTTTAAGTTCTTTCAAAACTAAGGCTGTCTCACATTTTAATCTGGTCTGTAACTGTTACATACGCCCATAATATATATTATCTGTAACTGTGCATGCAATGTAATGTATATAATGTATACCCTGTTCATTTATGTAACTGTATTTGTAACCATGTATTATTTGTCATATTAACTATGCCCAGGACATGCTTGAAAATGAGAGGTAACTCTCAATGTATTACTTCCTGGTAAAACATTTGATAAATAAATAAACTTCCTAGTATATCGGCTGGGATTAGTGTGGACTAACTCTAAGCACTTTTGCACAACCTCTCAATCTGAGTTTTTTATGCCTGGTTAATAACCAATGTCTAAGATCTCTCCGTTACGTATATATTCATGCATCACAATTCAAGTCCTAAAACACCTGATGACAGTTCAGATCTCTGATTAGCTACTAAAATAAGGAAGTATTAGCAGACTATCGCTTAGCCAATGCAGCGTTAGCTGGCATATATGAATATGCACACCTTGTTAGTCTTGGAAGCTATCCTATACCAACAATACAACACTTTGAGGAGAAAGATTTTTGCTACAAAGTCTACTCACTGATATATGTTCAATACACTGTTGATACATGTGCTATACACTGTTGATACATGTGCTATACACTGTTGATACATGTGCTATACACTGTTGATACATGTTCTATACACTGTTGATACATGTTCTATACAGTGTTGATACATGTTCTATACACTGTTGGAACCGCTCATACAGTACAACACTCTCACTAGTAACATCAATGTTACGTAGTGTATCTTTAGACACCTCACTCTACACACAGTGGGAAGTGCACTTTTTGGCAAACTAATGATTAATTGTTGCCACTGATGACTATCCATTTATTACAATGTTTAGCACACACTAATATATCCCACACGGCTCAATGTAAGCCCATTATCGCTTCAGCATCTAATATCAGCTGAACTAAGGTCGATATATGGTAAACTACGGAACTTTTATCTCGTCTTCATTGATGTAATAGGATAATATAAGTAACTTAATCCTACAACACTAAGAGTGGTTATATACCTGCATATTTTGATACTCCACCCGCAGTTATTATTGATATTTCACTCTCCATGACATTCAGTGAGCTGCTGAGCCTCACACGCTTTTCAAACACAGCAGTGACCAGCGAAGAGACTTTCCTCTCACCATTGGATTTCCCTAAATTATACAGTAAGCTGCTTTCTGGTATTCTACACATTTTTGATACATATGGATCATAATAGGCATTAGGACTATTGACTAAATCCTATTACTGACGTTAATCCAGCAGCCCATGTGCATACCAGCACTTTTGCAGGAGCATCATTACAGTGGTTGTTTTTTTTTAGTTTGTCCAATCTTATTTTAATTATTGATACTATTAAAAGTTTTATTTTAATTAATTCATCACTACATTTGAAATGGGAGTGCTACAACAGGGGCCTCCCTTTTCCCCTATTCTCTTATAGGGTTTTGCTTACGGGATTATTACTGTGCCTTGTTAAATGTGTGGAATTTGCCATCTTTTCACTATAATAGCGGTTAATATCTCTTGCAGCAAGCTCCGATTGATACAACAAGAAACAAACAAAGATGCCCAAAGCTACTTCCAATGTGACAAAAATACACAGTGCAATACCTATATATTCTCTTGAAAAAGGGTAATTTAGTTTAACCCTTTGGCCTAAGCGTCTTAAGCCTGCTAACCAACTTCAAAGCCTGACCCTTAGCAGGTCCTAACACTCCCTGAGTTCAAATTCTTATTAACCTGTATAATTATAGGAAGAATGATCAGCATTGGATCTGTCTTAACACAGCAAAATGAAACTTACCTGCCAACTTGGAAAGTGGGGAGGGGCGAACTTAAACCTTGGGGGGAGGGGCCACTAACCTCCCAAAAACCGCTGAGACCAGCTGCAATAAGCTACGACTGATCCAGCAGCACCATGTGTCACTTTTAATATTGATATTTTATTTCACGAATCACTTTTTCACTTCATATTATCATATAAATATATAAAAATTAAATTAGCCTTGAGTGCACCATGGTAAGGTACTTTCTGTAGCGGACTTGCTGTTATAATACCAGCCAATCCTCTCATTTGTAAATATTTAATATATAGTGCATAGGTTGCACCCATTGCCACTCTGAGCAGTATGGCATTGATATATTCTAATTGTTAACTATTTGTGAGCAGTAATAGCATAAAGATAGTGACCCAAGTCAAGCACTCCAGCTCACGCTCTGATTGATGAATGATAGTAATAGTTTATTTAATACAACATACTAAAATATTGGTTGTTAAAATGACAAACTGAATGCACAGTGGATCTAGTGCTGAGTACAGTGTATACTGTGGGTCCTGACCATAATAGTGGGTGACCGGTAATGTACCTAGTCGCCCACTGTGAAGCGGCCCCTCAATAGGGTCAGCTTGTAGTGTAGGTAGAAGAGGGAATAGGGAGCTGCAATAATGATCTGATCTAACTGTTGAGCAGTGTATAGAGGTCAGAGTAGCTCATTGTATACAGGCATTCAGACCTATGTACAGTTGATCAGAAGGATTGTTTGTCTCAACCGTGCGATCATCTATCAGTCTAATATCTCACTCACGAGTGTGTATCTAATAAATCTGGAAGTTTGAACACTCGTGTGTAGTTATTGAGTCCGTGGTCTGATTATTTCTTATTCAATGTATGCGTACAGTATACAGCAAAGCCCATGTGGAATCAATAATCAGTAACATTGATGTTCCCCGTACTCAGAAATGCAGGCAAAGTACAGGATAATGTACACACTTGTTACCTAAAGCAGCACAATCATGTACTTGGAACACTGCCTTGCTCTAAATTCTTAGGTAATCCTGCCTTGGGGGTCATGAAACAAATTATAGTGAATATGACCCGTCACGTTGTGATTGGAACGGATTCTGCACTTTGAGAGCGTACTCACTCAGTCAGTAGGCAATCGGGGAATCAACATCTGGTAATCGACCTAAAGTAACTCTGGATGTCAGAGGACTCAGTCAATGCCCTGAAGCCCAGAGCTCAGCTAAGTAACAGGAACTGCTTCGTCAGGGATCACCACGAAACATGTAGGATTGTTTATACTACATTGCACACTCTCCTGCAATACTACCAGTGTCCTTGATCCTGCTTGCGCTACCACGGGACTCTCGTTTACTTCACTGATCACTGGGGGGCCCGTTGTGGACCTACGACGTGTTGAGGTGATGTCAGAGTCCTGGTCTGTGAGTGTGGCGAGTCGGAAGCTTTGCTGTTCCCTGACGGGCTTTGAGCTGAAGCGGATCGGACGGAGCAGGAGAGATTTGTTTCCATTTGTCTCTTCAATATAACCGTTATTGGGTACTGTGTTACGGACAATACTTGCTAGCGTTGTTTGGCTGCCCCTGCTGCTATTTAATATACTGAATCAGGAGCAGTGTATGCTGAAGGAGCCCCACGAAGCAAGTCCCCATCTTCCATAGTGGTACCCTAAACATGCCCTGCTTATATGATTAGTCTTTCTTGTACGTGCAATCATTTACACTTTATTATTGTCACAATATCGTTACTTTTTTACCCTGTGAAAGTCGTGCGCGTTGTTCTTTTTGTCTCTTACACGTGCTGCGTGTAATGATGGGCGATCCATTCTAACAAGCTGCACACTCTGATTGTTAAAGGTTTTTGTATTTTATCTTTATTATATATATTATTGCCTTAACACTTTTAGGAATACACGTTTGTGTTCCCTTAAAACCTTATTAGTGCACTTTTTACTATATCAATCTATCAGGTTGTTATATTCACTCACTATTAGTTTTAACATCACAATTTTACACATTTGTTGGGCAGTTTATTGTTTTTTTTAATCTGTGCATTAATGTTAAACTACAGTATAAAATAAAAAATAAAAACATGGACACCTTATATCAGGTCACACTGGAGCTAATTACCAAGTTTGGGTTCTTAAATATGAGCATTTATGACAGGGATGGACAACTCCAGTCCTCAAGGGCCACCAACAGGTCAGGTTTTCCGGCGATACCTGCATCAGCACGGGTGGTTCAATTATTGGCTCAGACTTCGACTGACCCACCTGTGCTGAAGCAGGGATATCCTGAAAACCTGACCTTTTGGTGGAACTTGAGGACTGGAGTTGGCCGCCCCTGTTATATGATATCAATTGACAGGTGCTTTATGGACTCTTTCATGGTACCGATTTGATCTCCAGTAGGTTCCTATTCATTTTCTTTGATATTCTTATCTTGCTACAAACTCAAGACATACTAAGATCCATGGTACCTGGCTGCAAACTCCCAGCATTTGCACCGCTGGGAAGTGCAAAAAGATATCTTTCTGCACCATATCCCTGATCCCAACCATCAGCGGGAGCTTTTTACAAAAGCAGTTTATCTTTCTATGACAAAGTGCAATCATTTTATGCTGCCTCATAGGATATTGTTTTTAGGTCAGCAGCTGTTATGCTTGCCTTTGTCCCTCTTTGGTCTTTGCAAAGAATTGGCTCTCATGGTTTAATATTCCTTTACCCAGGAACATAGTTTATATCCTGAGCAGAGACAGCATTGTAGATGGTGCAGCTTCCTACTTCTCTGTAGTCAATGTCTTCTTCATACGTTTGATCCGTTACTTCTCCAGTGCTATTATTTGACACTCACTGTGTTGTCCCATTCATTTTAGCTGACTGTCCTTTTTAAGAGTGGAATATTGTTTTCAACGGAATATATTCACAGTGCAAACAATAAATGTTTGCATGTAATTTATCAACTGTCTGTGGATTTGTATGCTTGACTTGTTCAACTAAATAAACCAAAGTGAAGAAATTGTTCTCTTATGTCTTTTTCACAATATGATTTCCAAAGAGTGAGAAGGCAGCAAAACACCCTCATTCCCAGACGAACTTCCAGTAGGACCATGTTACCCCCCAGTGGACAGTTGATATATTTTGGCTGACCTTTCTGCCACGGTGGGGTCTTCTTGGCTATATGTCTGCTGTACTTTATTGGTGCTTGTGGCAGCACTCAGCGGCATCTGCCCCTGTAAATACTAGGACAGGATTCAGGCACACGTTACAAAGCCGACAAAACCAATGGTAAGGCCTAACCCTCTCCTGGTCCCAAACTGCACAAATAAGTACCTGCTCAATGAGCCCCAACTTCAAGAAAACGTCTTCTCAAAACTCACCTTTTTAAATGGAGCATTTACATAGCTCAACTACACTGACCAGCTACTCCTATTGAGCACACCTTACAAGTTTTGCAATTCCATGTACTACTGTCTCTAAGGTGGTAATTAATTAATCTGTGATCAGGCACAATCACATGGAAATCCAAACTGACTCCAATGCGAGTTCCTGAGCAATACTGTTCTGATTATACTTATATAATACTTGTGTTATACCCAACTGCTGCACTGTATGTCTTGTATCCGACCACTTGTCCGGGAACGTTGTCGGCACATATAAATAAAAATTATACAATAGACATGGAGTTACAGGAGTTATCGCACGAATGCTTTAGTCTGTTCTTTAATCAGAAATAGTGTGTGCAAGTGTATAATGGTACAGCTCAACCCCCTTATAAAGCTGTGCTTGGGGGTCCAAAGAATCACATCGCACTATAAGCGGATCGGATTAGAAATAATGTACAATTGTGTGCATTGTACAATAAAGTGTTTAAAATACCAATAATCGTGTTGTAAATTATTCATAAATATGAAAATTGGGAGTCACGCTTGCATCGCGCTATATGCGGATCCGCGTTGTAACGGATCGCGCTATAACGGGGTTTAGCTGTACTTGTTCCTGCTACACACTGCATATAATTCTCCTTCACAGGAGACTCATCTTATAGCACATAACCGCTCTGCATTGCAAACCAACAATGAATCTTCAGATAAGTCTGTGTATTTCCAAAGGGGCTGAATAGTGTTTGATTTTGAAGCGTCCATGATTGTAATTGCAGAAGCGCGGTTACTATACTGTGAGCGGCTCTCTGACAGGCCTTTTGCTTGATTGGAAATGGTAATAATAGAATATCACGGCAGCACATTTTATTGTGCCGTTCAGTGCTTCAAACTATTTTGATAATTGTATCCTGGGATTAACATATTAGGTTTGTTGTGTGCCATATCCATTAGATACTATGATTTTGTACACGGATGAGAATAAACTATGACCTCTTTTTCAGAAATTGGCAGAGCAACACAGAGAACGGGAGAGACACAAGCACAATCTGTTTTAGATAGCTCCAGGATTAATTACACTTCTCTGTCATGTTGTGGAGGGAAATGGCATTGTAATGATACTCCCAGGAAAGCAAACAGAGGATGCTATAAAGAAGTGTTAAGCCTCGGATGTAGTTGGACCGCGCGCGAGGGAGCGCATGGCGTCGCGCGCGCCTGTTGGCCGAGTGATCTGTGGACTGACATCAGCAGCGACGGGGAGGCGTAGCCATAGCAATGGTAGTGCTATCCCCGAGAACTTTCTCATGGCCTCGCCCCCCGTCATAGCTGCACCCCCGCTATAATTACCATGCCCCCCTCACATCACTAACCCTAGACCGCAGATTGCAGCTTTTACTGGGGCACACGCCGCCAGGCGCTCCTACGCGCGCGTGCACGCAGTGACTGGGGCCGTAGCCTAAGAGTGTAAATAGCTTTTTGAGAGATGCCCAGCTCCTCGGCGAGACTGTGACGTTTATTTTTAGAGACTTCCAATTCTGTGCGACAACTGCTGATCTCTAGGTGTGAAGTATGCAGCTCTATGCAGAGAATAGGAACTTCATTCTGGGATATGTCCACCTCTGCCCGGATACTGTTCACCTCCTGGTGTGAGGCATTCACTTCTATGCGGAGAGTATGAACCACATTCTGAGAGATTTCCAACTCTCTATGGCAGTTCCGAACCTCTTGCAGAGAGACTCTAATCCCATTCAGTGCCTGCTCATACTTCTGTTTCAGGTTAGCAATTATGTTCTCTGCTTTTCAACTGCTGAGATCTTGGTGTGAGGCATCCAGCTCTGTGCAGAGAGTATGAGCCTCTTTCTGCGATATGTCCAACTCTGTCTGGAGACTGTTGACTTCCTGTCTAGAGACATTCAGCTCTATATTGGAGATTATGGACCTCTTTCTGGAAGATCTCAGTACCTAGATTGTGAAACTCTTTCTGGGAGACTTCGGCACGGAAGCTGCGAATCTCTATCCGAGAGACTTCAAGCTCCGTACTGAGGCTGTCAAACTCTTTTCGAGAGCCTCCGAGTTTACCACCGAGACTAAGAGACTCTTTATGAGATAGTCCAAGCTCTACAATGAGACCGAGGGCCTTCTTTTGAGCCTCCTCCTGTTTCTGCTACATGTCAGCAACAACTTTGTCCGAGTGGGTCGGGTTTCTTGCCCGGTTTCTTGCCCAATAGTGTTTGCTGTCTTCAGCTCAGTCATCAGGTCTTCAAAGTCACTGTGTAAGTGAAGCTCAGCGTTCATCACAGTCCAACAGTCGGAGGTGAGTGTGAGCAGAACACTCTGTAGCTTGGCGTCAGCTTCTATCTCCTGTTTCAATCGTTCACACTGGATGTGTAGCCTTTTAATTCTGGTCACTTCTGCGTGTGATTCTGTTGTCCTTGGTTTTGTTGTTCAAGCTGTTGCAGGAACTGTAAGCAGGCAAAAGCATGCAAAAAAAAATCCCAGGCGGGATTCAGCAACCATATGTAAGAGACATGTGCAGAGGTACGACCAGGGAGATATATTTGGGGAAAATAAACCATGGCTTTTATTCAGCCCGTAGCTTTAAACAATACATTTTAAGGAAGCACACAAATAAACAAACATCATATACGTTTGTTAGGGCAATCTCACCTTTTCAGCCCCTATCTGCAGGGCTGACAGGATAGGCCTCTTGCCAACCTACGACCCCAAAGTCCAAAGAGGTACCTGTAAGCAGGGGGGATTTTTATTTCAGTCTCTGGATAGTGTCCATTGGGGGCCACCCTCTGGTGGGTTCCAGGGTCCACTGCACCCTGGATGTAGAGAGTCTGGTTTCAGAGTGTCTTGCTTGCAGCACAGTCCTTCTGTGCTCAAGACAACTGTTTCCGCGAGTCTCTTGCTGGCACCACAGTCCCTTTGTGCTCAAGAGATCCCCTGCCATTCAAGCAGGAGGCTTTTCTACCTGTCTCATGAGCCAGGTGGAGACTGACTAATTGTCTCTGGCTGCAATTATATAGCATTAAAAGGAAGCACTCTAAATGTAATGTTGTCCAAACTCAGTTTGATGTTATATTTCGGTGCAGCTTGAAAAAAAGAACTGTTCCCAATTCTTTATAGTAATGGATTTCAAAGATGATCAGCGCGCCTCATCATAGGGAAGACAAAAAGAAGAGAAAGAAAAAGCACAATAGTAAAGCAAGTTCACAATATAGTGTGTGCGGAATGAATGGTGAGATATGCACTTACATGCTTGTGCCTGCGTTCAGGCACGTAAAGGTTTCTTTGGCTCCTCCACCTCCACGATGTCACAGAAGGATTCAGAAGACTTTATATTAAAAGTCCAACTTTTATATTTAAAAATCAGGGTACACTTACAATGACAGTGTAAAACACACGGAAAGGCCAGTTGGAGGCACTTTAGATTGTTTCTCCGGTTCCCGCGACTCCCACCGCCGGCGTTCTGCGTCACGTCCGGTTTCTCGTGCTCTCCCGAAACTGGTCCCCCGGCAACCCTACGCGTAGGGAGTCGGGGGGAACTGGAGAAACAATTTCATGGGACAAGCAGATGGACTTATTCTTTATTTTAATTCATACAATCAAACCGAACATAGTGGAACATAACTAAAGGTGAGCACGCTCAGATCCGCATTATAATTGTGTTTTGAAATAAATTCCATTTTACAATAAATCAATGAAACACCCATTAATGGGGCAGTGCCACATAGTGAACAGAAGGAGCCAAGCACACCAAAAGAGGGATGGAAGATAAACTTAATGCAAAGAGATCATTCCGTTCCTCTTTTGGTGTGCGAGGCTCCCTCTGATCACTATGCTGCTCCTTGACTAGGATTCTCTGCCTTTAGCACCCATCCGTTTCAGCTTATTTTTCTACTTGTTCCCCAGGACTTAGGGGCATCCCAAATGGCTTTTTCCTGGTCGCTTTTTCTACTTTGCAGTCCCACATAGCAAACACGTTTTAAAAAAATAACCTAGCAATGTAATTGGTTTTCTTAGACAAATAAATTGGCCCTAAAGTCAGATTTTAACTGATATGATTCTTGTGTCACACGTGAGTCAGTTTCTATTTTGCTGTGTTCTCTTCATTGAAACGTTACCTCGTCGTTATTGTTCTTTCTGCTTCATCTGTTTGAAAAAAAGAAAATGGCGCCGTGAGCATTTGCCGGCACAAAACATAAAGGGGAAAACTCTGGATCAGGGGCGGCCAAGTCCAGTCCCCAAGGGGCCACCATGGACTCAGGTTCTCAGGATATCCCTGCTTCAGCACAGGTGGTGCCGTCTTCGACTGAGCCACTGATTGAGCCACCTGTGCTGAAGCAAGGATATCCTCAAAGCCTGATATGTTGGGGTGTGGGGGGGAGGGGCCTGAGGGCTGGAGTTGGCCACTCCTCCTCTGGATGAACAATCTCACTGTATATACAACACTTTTACACAGGATCTTATCATGGAATAGATTCGGGGGGGGCTTGTGTGCCGGCATTAGGTTACTGTGGAGACATTAAACATTGAAAAACATATTTGAAATACTTAAACTTATTTAATGTGTATAAAAAATGGTGCCAACCGCCTACATTGAACTTATTGAACTTCACTTCCATTATTTTACTTTTGTCCTAGGACAGGCGTGGGCAACTTCACCAACAGGTCAGGTTATGCCTGCTTCAGTACAGGCGGTCTTTGACTGAGCCACTGATTGAGCCACCTGTGCTGAAGCAGGGATATCCTTCATACAGTACCTGGCCTGATGGTGGCCCTTGGGGACTGGAGATGTCCAACCCTGTCCTAGGAGGTACTGCCACTTTAAGAAGTGCAGAAATCTTTGGTGACAGGGGGAGGGGGAACAGCGAACTTCATCCAAAGGAGATGGGTGTCAGGAATCTGCGTTCTCCTCGCTTCTCACACAAAGCACTCCCTCTCTGCAAGGAGACCCTGGACACAATAAACAATCCTGCCTTACCGGTCTCCACGGCTCCTCGCCCCTGCCGCCGTCGCGGGATCACTCCCCTCGGCGATTCCTCTGCTCAGCGCCGGTCGCGCCCATGCCCTCCTACACGCACGCCAGCCCCAGATGTTATGTGCATGCATTCTCAGTTTACAGAGCACACGCCTAACAGAGCACTTTTAACCACTGCTGCTGCAGTGAGGCATCGCCCCCAAGCATCCCACAGTTCAAGGCAAATCAATGATTACACTCAGCTGGGCTGTAACACCTCTCTCCTATCAGGGAGGACTCTTTGCAGTCCTCCAGGCCTGCCCCCTTTTCCCATTGGCCTGCCCAGCTTTATTATGCCTGTGCTTCCCATCACTCGTCGCTCGACATAGTTCTGTATGGAAGCATTTGACTATTCACTCAGTGACTCCTCAGGTATTGACGCGGATTGGACGACTACCCCCTCTGGCTCTCGACTTTGGCTCTACTTGGACTTCGTGACTTCTGGCATCCCTGATCTTGGCAACGGCAATAACTACTCCTTCTCTACTACCGGTACCGGCAAGTATTGTCTTCACTGCTATACCTGGCCTGGCAACAATAACACCACACTCCGGACACGCTCCCTTTGCTGCGGGTGCGTGTGTCCCTACGTCCCACCTCAGCACAGGGGACGGGTCTGGTCTGCGGGCAGCACCGGCGTAACATTATGTCGAGCCCACAAGACGCAGACCAGTCCGAACTACAGCAGTTTCTCTCTAATCTGATTCAGCAAAACCAGGCCATGGCGGATCAAATTGTGGCACTTACACGCCAGGTCGCAGTACTCTCAGACAGGGTACCGACCGTGACCCCGCCAGATGTAAGCCCCCACTCCGCAAGCGCAGTTAGCAGCTCAGATGTAAGGATTCCTCCTCCCAAGCCTTATGCAGGTGAACCGCAAGATTGTAGGGGTTTCCTAAACCAGTGTGAGGTGCAGTTTGAAATGGCTCCCCATCTCTACAATACTGATCGCAAGAAAGTAGCCTACATTTATCTCCTCCTCACTGGCAGCGCCCTGGCTTGGGCTTCCCCAGTTTGGGAGCGACGTTCTGACCTTACCCAAGATTACCCAGCATTTAAAGCCGAGTTTCAACGGGTATTCGATTCCCCCGCTCGTCGGGAGATGGCCTCTGTTTCTCTCCTCCAGATCACGCAGGGACGGCGAACGGTGTCGCAGTATGTTGTGGAATTCCGGACTCTAGCAGCCGAGACTAACTGGGGACAAGAGGCCCTCGTCTCCGTATTCTGGCAAGGCCTGGCAGATCCCATCAAGGATGAACTCTCTCGCCAATCCAGGCCGGATCAACTGGAGGTCCTGATTGATTTGGCCATCCGAGTGGATCAACGCATCCAGGTACGCCGCTCAGAGCGTCAGCGCACTCGCTTCTCTAACTTTCCAGTTCCGTTCTCCAGTACTCCCAGCAACACTCCTGCTCCCTCAAGTGCTACCACACCTCTTCGTCCTGCACTGGAGTTGCCAGAGCCAATGCAATTGGGGGTACAACGCATCCGCACACCGATACGGCAGTTCCGCCACGCCGGGGGATTGTGTTTCTACTGCGGATCCATGGAACATCGGGTTCGGGAGTGTCCATTGTGTCTGGGAAACGGGAACACCCAGTGAGTACAGAGGGGCTCTCTCTGGGTGTAATGTCTCCACGTCCCCTTCTTAAAGGTGATCTCCCTAAAAAACTTACATTTCCAGTCTTCCTTTCAGGCGATAAGTTCAAGACTTCTACCGCCGCTTTCATTGACTCAGGAGCTGGAGGAAACTTCGTGGATCTAGAATTCGCCAGGGTTAACCGCATACCACTAGTGAGAAAGAAGGTTCCCATCGCACTCGTCGGTATCGATGGACGTCCTCTTACCCCGGCCCACATCTCCTTAGAGACGGCTCCCTTGCTTCTGTCTTCACATCTACACAAGGAGACCTTAGTTCTCGATGCCATTCACGCTCCTGGGATGCCCATCACCCTTGGTCTTCCTTGGCTACAGCTTAACAATCCTCTCATTGACTGGACTTCCTCCGCTCCCATTTCCTGGAGGCCGAGGTCAGGCAATACTCATCAACTGCTGGCCAATACCTCTGTTCCTGAAGTTATTCTACCTTCCGTTTACCATCAATTCCGGGACGTTTTCAATAAGGTACAGTCAGACCTCTTGCCGCCACACAGGACTTACGATTGTCCAATCGATCTAGTTCCTGGCTACTCCCTACCCAAGACCAAGACCTACCCCTTGTCGTTACCAGAATCTCACGCTATGGATGAATATATCCAGGAGAATCTCAAGAAAGGCTTTATCCGTCACTCCAATTCCCCAGCAGGGGCTGGGTTTTTCTGCGTCAAGAAAAAGGATGGGTCGTTGAGGCCTTGCATCGACTACAGGGGTTTAAACCACATCACTATTAAAAATCGTTACCCCCTTCCCCTTATTACCGAACTGTTCGATAAATTACAGGGGGCCAAGATTTTTTCCAAGTTGGATCTACGTGGTGCCTATAACCTGGTGCGCATCAGGAAGGGGGATGAATGGAAGACGGCCTTCAACACGCGTAGTGGACACTATGAATATCTGGTAATGCCTTTCGGCTTATGTAATGCTCCCGCTGTCTTCCAGGATTTCATCAACGACGTCTTTCGTAAGGTACTCAATATTTTTGTTATTGTATACTTGGATGATATCCTGATTTTTTTCAAAGATCTCCAGGACCATATACGCCACACCTCCTACGTCCTTTCCCGTCTCCGTGAGCACCATTTATACGCTAAACTGGAGAAGTGCACCTTTCATACGACCTCTACTCCGTTCCTGGGGTATATCATTTCAGATGAGGGGTTTATGATGGACTCCGGTAAACTTCAAGCGGTCACTGAATGGCCAAGACCCAATTCTCTCAAGGCCATACAACGTTTTTTAGGCTTCGCTAATTATTATCGTAAGTTTATACGGAGTTTTTCCACCATTGTGGCACCCCTTACTGCGCTCACCAAAAAAGGAGCTGATCCTTCTGCTTGGTCATCCGAGGCCATCTCCGCCTTTGAGACACTCAAGGAAGCCTTTATATCCGCACCTATTCTCCGTCATCCCGACATTGAACTTCCCTTTGTACTGGAGGTCGACGCTTCTGATTGCGGCGCTGGTGCCGTTCTGTCTCAGAGACTCACGTCCCAAGATAAGTTACATCCCTGTGCATATTTTTCCAAGAAATTCTCGTCTGCCGAGAGGAACTATGACGTGGGTAACAGGGAACTTCTGGCCGTGAAGATGGCTCTTCAAGAGTGGAGACACCTGCTGGAGGGGTCGAAAGAGCCGTTTACTATTCTCACGGACCACAAGAACCTTCTTTACATAGAGAATGCTCGACGCCTTGGTCCACGACAGGCTCGTTGGGCTCTTTTTTTTTCTCGATTCGATTTTCACCTGTCCTATATCCCCGGGACCAAGAACGTAAAGGCAGACGCTCTCTCCCGAATACATTCTTCTGAGGAGAGGCCAGAGGAATCGTTGGAGACTATCCTTCCACATGAGAGGATTCTCGCCACGTCTACTTTCAAGAATCTTGACAAGATTTTGCACTCCCAGAGACGCATTCCCAAGGACTTGGTCGTTCCCGACAACAAACTCTTTGTACCATCCAAATTTGTTCCAGAAGTCCTGTCTTGGGGTCTGTAAGGAATCCGCTCCACGGTTTACTGGTTGCCTTACCTTGCAGACCCATGCGTGCTACATGGCTCCTGTCCCAGGCATGCTACACACGTTACATGGCTCCTGCCCCATGCGTGCTACATGGCTCCTGTCCTAGGCATGCTACACACGTTACATGTCTCCTGCCCCATGCGTGCTACATGGCTCCTGTCCCAGGCATGCTACACACGTTACCACCCGCCCCCACAGCGCGCCACCGCCCCCCGTCGCTAACCCCCCCGCACCCGCAATGACCCGACGCCGCACAACCCGCCCGCCCCCACAGTGAGCCGCCACCGGACAGTTCTGAAGGAGGGGGGGGGAGGGAAATCACATAACCGTCTGGCCCCCAACTGAGCCGCCGACAGCGAGCTTTGAAGGGGGGGATTACAATCCGCCCCCCAGTGAGCCTCCGCCGCCTAGCTGTGAAGGGGGGGGGGGGGTCCGAGCTGTGAAAGGGGGCAAAATCGCACATGTTAACGGGGAAGGGGGGGGGGGAACACAGCTGTGAGGGGGGAGGACCGAGCGGTTGAAGGTGGTACGGACGGGCGTGAAGGGGGGGAGAACATAGCTGTGAACAGGGGTGGGAACGTAGCTGTGAACGGGGTGGGGAATAGACCGTTCAGGGGGGGAATCACGATGTGAAGGGTAGGACGGAGCTTTGCCGCGTGGGAACGGAGTGTGAACGGGGGAGGTGTGGATTCTGGACTGTGAAACGGGGGGTGCACTGTGCAAGGGGGGCCGCATTCATTAGTGCAGGGGGCCCAGATTGCGCTGTCACGGAAAAGGGGAAGGAGGAACAGTAAAATGGAGAGAGAGAGCAATGGGGGGAGAGACAGAGGGGGGGAGTGGAAGAGTGGGGGGAGTGGATAGAGGGGGGGATTGGAGAGAGGGTGGAGTGGAGAGTATAGGGGGAGTTGGAGAGAGAGGGGGAGCAGAGAGAGAGGGGAGTCGAGAATTTTTTTTTTACCGCACCAAGTCAGTTGCAGAGATACCACCCGCCCCCACAACGCGCGCCACCGCCCCCCGTCGCAACCCCCGCACCGCAATGACCCAAACCCCCACGCCTCACAACCCCTCGCCCGTCCCCACAGTGAGCCGCCACCTACAGTTCTGAAGGGTTGGGATGGGAAATCACATAACCGTGCTGCCCCAACTGCTGCTGCCGACACGAGCTTTGAAGTGGGAGGATCTACAATGCCGCCCCCCAGGAGCTCCGCCACGCCTAGCTGTGAGGGGGGGTTCCCGAGCTTGTACAGGGGGGCAGAATCCGCACATGTTGATACGGGAAGGGGTGGGGAACACAGCTGTGAGGGGGGAGGACCGAGTCTGCTGAAGGGGTGAGGACGGGCTGTGTAAAGGGGGGAAACAGTCGTGAACGGGGGGGGGGAACGATTAGACCCGGTGTGGGGGATGCTTCAGGGGAATCACCGAGTGTGAAGGTTGGGACGTGAGCTGTGACGAGGGGAACGGATGTGTGAAGCTGGGGAGGGGATTTGAGCTATAAAGGGTCAGCTGTGAACGGGGGGTGCACTGAAGGGGCCATTCCATGTGCAGGGGGGGCCAGATTGCTGTCACGTGTAGAAAGGGTAAGTGATGGAGACAGGGAAAGGGAGAGGAGAGAGCAATGGTGGAGAGAGTAGAGGGGGGGGAGTGGAGAGATGGTGGGGAGCTGAGAGGAGAGAGGGAGGGAGAGGAGAGAGAGGAGGGAGTGGAGAGAGAGGGGGGAGCGGAGAGAGAGGGGGAGCGGAGAGAGAGGGGGAGCAAGAAAATTAAATCCCGGCCAACGCCGGGTATATCAGCTAGTCTATATATATATAATTCACAAGTGTCCGTTATGCTCCGGGTCACCTATCATGTTTTTTCCCATTCAGTCCTTCTGTACATTGATAGAAAGCTCTACACAACTAGTTCCAAAAGTGACATCTTGTGCGCATGTGCAGGGCAGTGTCAGTCGCCATATAAAAGTGGGTTGTGTGTTTCAAAAAAATAATAATAATATTACTATATATATATATACTGTATATTATACATTACAGTATATATTATTAAATAATAGTCTTTTAAATGTGCATTATTCATGTTTCCCCATGTTTTACAAATGTTTTCTAAATGTTTATCCAATTTCAATCTTCCAAAAGAACTTAATAAAGACTGCATTATGTATTATTCATGATTATTTTTATATTTGTATTTTTTGGTTCCTGATAAAATAAAATAAATATTTATTCACATTTTCCTGCTAGTCATAATCATTGACAACAACCACAGTACACCAATTAATAAGAATGAATGACAAAACAACATGAATCAGTTAATGGGTTTTTTAACTCTCAATTTTCACAATGCTGTGCAAATCGGATTTACATTTCAAAATCAAGAAGGGATTTTCCAAAGCGTTACCGTAAACAAAGCCTCAACGGGTTGGGGGGAGGGGTGGTGATTACACGCAGGCGCACTGAGGCTTTGTAGCTCGGCTATGGACGGATTAAGAACACAATGGCAAGCTTCAGAAAATTCACGACTCTGTGGAGAGAGGGGGTTTGGTGACTCATGCGCACTAAGCTCCCATCTCTAAAAGGATTAGAGTACATGCAGGCACAGTGAGGCGATTGACGCTCAGCAAGGGACAGATTAAAAACATAATGACTGTGGAGGTGTCTATCGATAAGAGTTTGTGTGTGCGTGGGGGAGGGATGAAGGATTAGAGTAGAGTAGAGTACATAGAGTAGAGTACAGTACAGTAATTTCAAAAGACAGTTCATCATAATACTGTAATTTGATCCCTACACCCCCCAAATACAGTACATAAAAAGCACACAAATCAACCATGTGCAGGCAAACGCATAGATTTAATATCGTAATATCAAGATTGTTTTTGCAGGCTTGTGGATAAAATAACAGTTAATAAATCATAATTAAAAAAATTTGGGGGGGCACTCAAGCAAGCACTGGTGGGTGAAGTTACAGGCGCATGAGCAGGAATCAACTAGCTCCCATCCGAAAGAGGATTACACACAGGCGCACAGAGAGGTGATGCTCTGTGCAAATCAAATTCAAGAAGGGATTTTCCAAAGCGTTGCCGTAAACAAAGCCTCAAAATTCCCATCTCAAAGAGAATTACACGCAGGCGCAGTGAGGCTTTGTAGCTCCGCTCTGGACGGATTCAGAACACAATGGTAAGATTCAGTAAATTAACGACTCTGGAGAGGGGGGGTTGGGTGACTCATGCGCAGTAAGCAGCTAGCTCCCATCTCTAAAAAGATTGCACGCAGGCGCAGTGAGGCTTTGTAACTTGGCTATGGACGGATTCAGAACACAATGGCAAGATTCAGTAAATTAACGACTCTGGAGAGGGGGGGGGTTGGGTTACTCATGCACAGTAAGCAGCTAGCTCCCATCTCTAAAAGGATTACACGCAGGCGCAGTGAGGCTTTGTAGCTTGGCTATGGATGGATTAACAACACAATGGCAAAATTCAGAAAATTAACGACTCCGTGGAATTTCAAATCCTTGATCTAGCGTTCGTGGGGGAGGGGGCTACAGGATACAGCTGCATGAAGTTCAAAGCTAAAGACATACTTTAATTTCAAAAGGCAATTCATCATAATAATACACCCCCAAATACAGTACGTAAAAAGCACACAAATCAACCATGTGCAGTCAAACGCACAGGGTCGCAGTCAAAAGCTACAGCACAGATTGAATATCGTAATACAGTAAGATGGTTTTTGCAGGCTTGTGAAGAACATAAAAATAAAAAAATTACAATAAAATTGTGTTTTTAATTTTTAATTTTTTTTTGGCCACTCACCCAAGCAGTGGTGGCCGAAGTTACAGGCGCATGCACAGTAAATTCCTGCTGCCAAGCAGGAATGTGATTGAAACCAGACACACATTCAAAGGAATGGTGTGGGAGAGATGTACTGCATTGCACAGAAGATAAGAAGTTGAAATACCCTGCAGTGCAGTTAATTATCCTGAGCGAGGGGAGAGCGCTGTATATGCCGAAATGTGACACTGTTACAGTACTGTACACGCCTATGCGTTTCAACAATTTTCAAATGAGACATACTGTACAGCAGCACAGCACTGCAAATGCATGTATACTTTAAATATGCAAATTTACAATTACTGCGCGCACACACACAGACTGTGTACTGACGTCGGTTGAACAATGAAGGTATTAGACTTCCAAGACAACAGCTCGCAAACGCCCCCCCTGAGTTTTTACACGGCATTGCAGTATTGCAGACAGCGAGAATAAAATGCTAATATCACGAGCGCAAAAATAACGCAGTTCACTCCGGGCGAAAACGACAAAAAAAAACGCACCTAACCGGGATAATCTGAGAGCCGCGGATCTAGCCGATTTAGACTCAGATCTGCCGCCACTGTAAAACATTGGATGCTAGGTAGAATTAGTGGCTCAGTGTGTGAAGACACTGACTGTAAATAACGACACTGTTTGAAGCAGGGGAACCTGGTTCAATTCCCAGTGTGATCTGGCGCAAGTCATGCTATCTCCCTGTGTCATGCACCAATAACACATAGATTGTAAGATCATCTGGGCAGGGACTGTGTCTAACAATCCTATGTGCGGTGTACCACGCATTATACTGTAATTGTGTAGCGCTTTGAGAGAATTGGGAGAAAAGTGCTATATGAAATAAAGTTATTATTTAGACAGACTTTGAAACATATAAATCCATGTTATATTTATAAGAACAGAAAGCGAGGGACCCCTTTTTCAGTTCCTCTTGACCATGATGACGAGAGATCAATTTAACCCTTTTCGGGTCAGAGAGGCAAAGCGACGCTTTCCTTCGGCACGGAAGAGTTACATTTGTAAGTGAAAAAAGTAATGGTTACTGTAGTATCTTGTGTAATCAAATTGGATTCCAGCACCAAAATAGCAGAGTTACTGTAATGGTCGACATGTCAGTGCAATGTCTTTAAATTCTCACCAGAGGGCGGCAAAATCAAAGCAATTAAAAAGAATTGTGATACAAAAGGAGTTAGGCCTTTTTTCGATGTAGCCAGGATTCCCCCGGGCTACTAATCCTCTGCCTAACATGTAAGTCCTGGTACCAGCGCAGGCAGTGTTAGGGTTAAATCTGCCCATACTTGCTGCAGTAAACAACTCCCTTGAGTTACTGTGGGGGGTGGGCCTAAGGCCGGGGTACTACCCTATCAGGGGCTCAGACCAAGGACCCTCCCCTGGGTACAAAAGGGGATGCAGCCTAAATTCTAGTCTGTTCTGTGTAGAGTTGGAAGTGAGGAGCCAGGGCTCTGGTTCACCTTCCATCCCCTCACTCAGGGGAGTGGGATCAGCTACCACATATTCCACCAGGGAGTGTGGGAGTCAGGGATTTGGGGCCTCAAGCCCTGGGGGTTGAGTCCAGGGACAAAGACAGCAGCAATCTGCGAGGTGATCTTCTGCTGAGTTATGTAGGGTCCAGTGGAAGTAAGTCTCTCTTGCTGAGAAAGAGTATGCTGCGATGTGTTGCTGTATACTGCTCAGAAGAAATAAACACCAAGTTGCTGTATATACTCCTGCCTGTGGCGGCAGTTTCTTCAGGGAGGGAGTGAATGTTTTCCACAGGGGACTGCACCTATCCCTATAGGCCCTGTGGGAATGGAGGCGCTGTACCAGTGAGAAAGAACCACCCAGCACTGAAAGCCTGTCCTGTTATTCCCCAAACAACACCGGCGTATGCTCAGGACCAGGTAATTGTAGATTCTCCCTTAGGCCGCGCTTATAGTGCTGGCTACCGCGACGTCGCCCCAAAACAAATGCATTGCCGGTGCCGCGTGCGCTTATAGTAAGCGCGACGGCGACAATGCGACGGAGCGACGTTGCCATCGCGAAAACTGGCGGCCGGCAAAATTTGATTTTCCAAGGGCTGTCGCCTAATGTGACAGCTCTTGAACCAATCAAATGTCAGGAAACCCGCGCTGCCGCCGCCCAGCAAAATATAACTTTCACCTGTGGCGGCGGTGACGTCACCTGTCGTGTGGCTGTTGCCATCGATGGGACTATAAGCGCGGCCTTAGTGTGGGGGAACATGGGTTACATCTAACAGACAACAAAATCCGCAATACAGTATGCGATAATATCAGGGATGGGCAACTCCAGTCAAGTGTCACAAAAGGCCAGGTTTTCAGGATATCCCTGCTTCAGCACAGGTGACTCAGTCCAAGTCTGCACCACCTGTGCTGAAGCAGGGATATCCTGAAAACCTGGCCTCTTGGTGGCCCTTGAGGACTGGAGTCGCTCACTCCTGGTCTACATTATGGTGCCCAGGTTGCCCAAAACGTAGTGACTCACTCAGGATTGGCGCCTCAGGTAGACTACATAACCTGCGATAGAACTACGACCCATGCAGGTTCCCAAGAGCTGCGGCAAAGCCAGACTCAGCGTATTATTTATCACTTACTTCTATAACCGTACAGATATACCAACTATCGGGAACAGCTACAGCAAAAGGGTACGCAGAAAAACCCGAGTCGTGGCTTTGCCACCAAGGTCTGCCCGGATCAGTTGCACTCTGCGGAGGAGCTTGTTGGTAATCACATTGTAAATACATTTTAATTATAATAACTTTGTTTTCCTCCCGCAGAGGAGCTATTTAGCTTGTGGCAGGGAAGTCCCATCAGATGTTTGATGAAGTTTTATAAAGGTGACTGTAAAAGTTGATTGTGTTTTACTTTTGCAATGGTTACAAGGTAGGAGGTGTTTGTGTAGAAATAGTATGTTATAATGGGACCGGCTGCAGGGAGCAGTAATACTGCAGTGCACAGCGACACGGCGAAGACAATAACAATGCATTATACAGGCAAACGCAATCACATCCGCGCTCTTACTGAGCTATTTCTAGAGTTTCCCATTGGTTACAGCTTCAGTAATTTGTCATTGTACCACTGTGTTCAGCACCTCAGCAGCACCTCAGCAGCACCTCAGCAGCACCTCAGCAGCACCTCAGCAGCACCTCCGCAGCTCCACAGCTCCACAGCTCCTCCGCACCTCCGCACCTCCACAGCTCCGCACCTCCACAGCTCCGCACCTCCACAGCTCCGCACCTCCACAGCTCCGCACCTCCACAGCTCCGCACCTCCACAGCGCTTCCACAGCTGCCATCTCGCACTCCTCCGCACCCTCACAGCTCCACACCTCCACAGCTCCGCACTCCACAGTTCCGCACCTCCACAGATCCGTCACCTCCACAGCTCCGCACCGTCCACAGCTCCGCACCTCCAACAGCTCCTCCCACTCCACGATCGCCCAGCTCCACAGCTCCGCACCTCCACAGCTCCACAGCTCCTCCGCACCTCCACAGCTCCACACCTCCGCACCTCCCAGCTCCCACTCCACAGCTCCGCAATCCTCCGCCACCATCCTCCGTCTCACGCACCTCCATCCGCACTCCACCAGCTCCGACTCCACAGCTCTGCTCCACCTCCACAGCTCCGCACCTCTACAGCGCCGCACCTCCTCCGCACCCTCCACATCCCGCACCTCACAGCTCCGCACCCTCGGCAGCTCCGCACTCCACACCTACCTCCCCCTCCACACCTCTCGCACCTCCATCAGCTCCGCACCCTCCAAGCTCCCACCTCTCTGCACCTCACGCTCCCTCGCACACTCCCACCCACCTCCGCATCTGAGATAGTTGTAAAAATACCTATGTCCATCAAGTGCAGCCTGTGCTAAATGTTACGACAGATACTTTATCCTATATTTGTATTTACCGTGTTTTGATCCAGAGGATCGCGGCATTACAGTTGTGATCAGACCTCAAATATAATAGGTTTGTGATCAATTAGAGTGCAGGACTTTCTGCTTCACATATGGATCATGCTGTACCTATTTATTTTCCTTATTAGGTGCTCTTGTATTTTATTTTCTCAAGAGCAGGAAAATGCAACGCAAGCAACCAGCAGTAGTTTTTAATAAGGCATGGGAAGGTGCTTTTAATTTGGCTAATTAAACGTGTCTATTTGTGATAACTGTAGGTTGGAGACTGTAAATACATTATACTATGAGGCTTACTCTACAAATGCTACATGGTAATCGGCTTGCCAGCTTCCTGCTCTCCTCCTGCACCCCTCTTCGCAGACAGATTTCCCGGGACTAGAGTTATGATGGGCTGGGGACCCCCCCAACATATCAGCAGTCTTCCAAGCCCCCCCATTTCATACCTCGCGAGCCCCCTCTATTCCCCCCCTCTTCCCATGTATTTCTCTTCCCTCTGTCTCATTCTCTCCCCCTCACTCACCCCCTCTCCTCTTACTCTCCGCCCCATCCATCAATTACCCCACTCTCACTCAATCCCACCTCCTCACTCATATCCCCCGTCCCCACACAACCCCCCCCACAAAATACATACCAAAAAACCACACCACCAAATAAAAAAACCTTCCCACACCCCAAATACATATGAAAAAATACCCTCAAATAAATATATATATTTTTTAAAACACACCCGAATACATATATAACCCCCCACTCCCAAACCCCCCCAAATACATATTTAACCCCCCCCCAAATACTTTTAAATTAAAAGCATCCCCCCAAAATACATATAAAAAAAAAACCCACTCACCATCCAATACATATAAAAAAAAAAAAAAACACCCCAAATATATATAAACTTTGTTTGGTAACGGTCTCTCGGCTGCTGGTCCTCTCGTCGCACCTGGCTAGGCCCGGCTCCCCCCAGCTGCAGACCTCCCTCACTGCCTGCTTCTGACGTCAGCTCGTGTCGGACCTCCCTCTCATGCCGGTGCGTGCCGGAAGCTGAGGCCCAACTTGCTTCCGGCGCGCCGACGGCAGAGAGGCCTGGCATGCGCCAGTGTCAAAAGCTCGGCGTGGGGCAGTCAGTGAGGGAGGCCCAGCAGCTGGGGGGAGAGCCGGGCCTGGCAGGGGCGACGGGAGGACGCCGGGCCTCCCGCAGCCACCGGGCCCGGGACAAGTGTCCCGGCTCTCCCCCCCTGTCGGTGGCCCTGCCCCATCTGCACCATTGTGTTCCTTTTGTTGGTTGACAAAACCAGGAGATCAAGGCTCAAGACCTCGTGCACACTCCGCAATCCTCGGACGAACCTCATAGCATTCAGGTTTGTGCAGCTCTGCTCTCATCATGGCTGCCCCCCCCTTTTAAAAGGCTCCTCTCCCTCTTAGTCCCACCTCTCCTACAGCCGTTATCATTGGCTGCTATCAGGTCCATTACCAGCCACATGTCGATGGCACATAGGAGAGGAACCTTACTTGGGGGCAGTGCAAGTGATTGCATTACACACAGGGGGGGGGGGGTACAGTTATTTCAGTGTTTAGTTGCAGAGTAGTAATCCTTACATCTGAGCTGCAACTGCGCGTTGCGGAGTGGGGCTTACACTGGCGCTGGGTCACGTCGTACCTCCAACCCTGTCTGAGAGTACTGCGACCTGGCGTGTAAGTGCCACAATTTGACCGCCATGGCCTGGTTTGGCTGAATCAGATTAGAGAGAAACTGCTGTAGTTCGGACTGGTCTGCGTCTTGTGGCCTCGACATAATGTTACGCGCGGTGCTGCCCGCAGACCAGACCCGTCCCCTGTGCTGAGGTGGGACGTATGGAGACACGCACCACGCAGCAAAGGGAGCGTGTCCGGAGTGTGGTGTTATTGTTGCCAGGCCAGGTATAGCAGTGAAGACAATACTTGCCGGTACCGGTAGTAGAGAAGGAGTAGTTATTGCCGTTGCCAAGATCAGGGATGCCAGAAGTCACGAAGTCCAAGTAGAGCCAAAGTCGAGAGCCAGAGGGGGTAGTCGTCCAATCCGCGTCAATACCTGAGGAGTCACTGAGTGAATAGTCAAATGCTTCCATACAGAACTATGTCGAGCGACGAGTGATGGGAAGCACAGGCATAATAAAGCTGGGCAGGCCAATGGGAAAAGGGGGCAGGCCTGGAGGACTGCAAGGAGTCCTCCCTGATAGGAGAGAGGTGTTACAGCCCAGCTGAGTGTAATCATTGATTTGCCTTGAACTGTGTGATGCTTGGGGGCGATGCCTCACTGCAGCAGCAGTGGTTAAAAGTGCTCTGTTAGGCGTGTGCTCTGTAAACTGAGAATGCATGCACATAACGTCTGGGGCTGGCGTGCGTGTAGGAGGGCATGGGCGCGACCGGCGCTGAGCAGAGGAATCGCCGAGGGGAGTGATCCCGCGACGGCGGCAGGGGCAAGGAGCCGTGGACACCGGTAAGGTAGGATTGTTTATTGTGTCCAGGGACTCCTTGCGGAGAGGGAGTGCTTTGTGTGAGAAGCGAGGAGAACGCCGATTCCTGACAGTACCCCCCTCTTCAGGAACGGCCTCAGGATGGTCCAAGAACGGTTTCTCTGGAAACTTTTTCCTGAAGGACTTAAGAAGAGCCGGGGCATGAATGTCCTTTGAAGGTACCCAGGATCTCTCTTCAGGGCCAAAGCCCTTCCACTGCACCAAGAACTGAAGCTGACCCCTGGATAGGCGAGAATCCAAAAGGGAGTGAACTTCGTATTCCTCGTTATTTTGTACAGTAATGGGATCCGGTTTACGAGTCTGATCCGGAAAGAAGTGACTGGAGATAAATGGTTTTAAGAGGAAAGACATTGAAGACATTGGGAATCTTCATACTGGGTGGTAGTTGGAGCCGGAATGCCACAGGATTGATTTGTTCACAAATAGGGAAGGGACCCAGGAACTTAGGTGCCAGTTTAGGAGATGGTACCTTGAGGTGGATATTCCTAGAGGAGAGCCATACCAAATCCCCTGGTTTGTAACTGGGCGAAGAACGACGACGACGATCGGCCTGTCGTTTCGATCTGCGGGAGGAGTTGAGAAGGGTAGACTGAATCCTGGACCATGCGGTTTGGAGGGAAGAAATGCGTTCATCTACGGCTGGTACTCCAGAAGGAATGTTGGGGATGGGAAGACAGGGAGGGTGGAACCCATAATTTATAAAGAAGGGAGACTCCCGGGTGGACTCGTTTTTTGCAGAATTGACGGCATACTCTGCCCAAGAGAGGAGTTGAGCCCAATCATCCTGGAAATTGGATATAAAACATCTCAGGTACTTCTCCAGGGATTGATTGATTCTCTCCATTTGTCCATTGGACTGAGGATGATAGGCAGAAGAGAAGGAAGAAGAGATGCCCAATCTCTTCGTGAAAGCTCTCCAAAATTTGGATACGAACTGAGAACCTCTGTCAGAAACAATGGACGAAGGAATCCCATGAATCCGGAAAATCTGCTCCGTAAAGATATCAGCAAGGGCGGGGGAGGTGGGTAATCCTTTAAGTGGAATGAAATGGGACATCTTCGAGAACCTGTCCACGACCACCAAGATAGTGTTCATTCCTCTGGACTTGGGCAACTCCACAATGAAATCCATAGAAATGTGGGACCAGGGGCGATCAGGAACTGGAAGGGGTAACAGAAAACCCTGAGGCTTTTGACGGAGAGTCTTGCTTTGAGCACACGTGGGGCATTCTTGGCCACCAGAAATTCCGACGAATGAGATCAGTAGTCTTCTTAAAACCTGGATGACCTGCAGATTTAGAGGAGTGACCCTGTCAGGGTTCTGCTCACCACAAACCAGGGTCGGACCGCGAGGCTGAGGTGGGGTTGTAAAAGCACCGACCTGAGACCGCGCAGGCTGATCCGGATTGCGCAGTTCGTTGTCAAACGTAGCAGGATCAGGAAAGGAGAAGACAGCGTCGTCGTTGTACAAGCCAGGGTCAGGACAGGAGATATCAGGATAAACATTGTTCAGGCAAGAGTTCGGTAACAGGTAGTCAGGAGAGCCCCGCTTCAGCTTAGGAGCGCGGGGTTGGCCTCTGCGCGAGCGATGACCATGGCCCATGGTACTGGTCCCAGGAGATGGTAGGCAGACCAGAATAGCACACCGCTTTGCTGCACGGCCCCCCGGTGAGAACTGCGGCCAGACAGGACCATCCATGGGTCTTGGGGACATTGAGTTGTTCCTAAAATTCTTTAGGTGGAAAGGGCATCCGTAAATGAGCAGTTCTTTGGTGAGTACAGTTCTAGGATATGAGATTGATGGAAGAAACATCTTTGGTACATGGCTCGCCTCGCAAAATGACTTGGAAATCCAGGGCTGTGAAGAACCAGAGGGTTCCAGAGCAGAAACGGCAGGAGAACCCCTACAGGAAGCCCAGTCTTTAATAAATGAACCGGACTCTAGGAACAGCGGCCCTGATAGTTGATCGAATACACCAGGAGGAACTTTGTAACAGAAAAAGTCTTGGCTGACCACTGCATGTTGGAATTTGCGAGGAATTTTTCCTCTAGAAGGCTCCCAGGTAATGGTTAGTAAGGGTATAGGCTGGTTGGAAGCATCTCCTGGTATTGGTATGGAAGGTGACAAGGCAAGCAGTAACCCAGGCATAGGAACCGAAATCTTGGGATATGTACAGAGTATTTCCAACTGAGAGGAAATAACAGGGGCAACCGAAAATTCCGAGGGACAAAACCAAGGTTTGGCAGGAGCAGAGAAGCAAACAACAGTAGAGCTCCCCAATACTGGGAAATCTTCATTGGAAGATAGTATTGTCAGTGAATCAGGAATAGACCTTGGGATTTTCATATCAGTATCTTGAGAAAAAGGCAGAGCCAGGGTAGTGGCGGGAGGGAAGTTAACATCAGAAGCTGAAGTCTGTACCTCAGTGACAGGCACCTTAGGAGTACAAGGAGTCTTTTCCGAAACTGTAATGGCCCTAACCACAGGGGTACCTAACCTGACAAAAACATGAATAGGTGTGTTTTCTAGTGCAAAATATCTGATCACAGGACTCCTACCCGATAGTGAGGGTGTCTGGGTTTGATTAGAGAAAAAATCAGATGTATTGATAAGTGACTTAGAAACAATTACTGAGGTTCTAGATTTGCTGGACATGTGAGAAAAAATACCCTTTAAGAGAGGAGCTTTAATTTCTTCCCAGAGTAACCCCATGTTTGCTGGGACATATTTAGACACAGTACTGAGGGACTGGGTTTCAGCAAAGGCAGGACAGCTAAATAGCTCAGATTTAAACCCCAGGATTTCTAAAATATGCATGATGGTCTCAGATAATACAAAGGGAGTGACCCCAGATATACTGATCTCTGGAGGATTAACCTGGAGAGCGAAATCAGGGAAACCCTCAGGAAGAATAACCATCGTAGGAAGAGATTCAGAATCTGAAGGAGAATCACTACCTCCCAAAGTCTCAAAACCAGTAAGACACAATTCAGAGAAAGGAGAAACAGTGTGTGGGTTTCTTTCTAGTCTATATGAAAAAGCGTCACTTTTGGGCGAAAACCGTGCGTCAGCAAACATTCCTGGGAACACAATATGAACCCCAGGAGGAACATACAGACTACTGTATGCTTTTAACCCTAAGCTTAAAGAGGAGGAGAACTCAGACAGTACCCGGGGGTTAATTAAAACTGTACTGGTCTCTGAAGTAGGTATTTGGTAAGGAATGTCTGGGAAACCAGAAATTACTGCAGACTCCCTAATATGGGAACAATGCGCTGAAGCAGGGATCACCGCTATGTGGGCGACAGGCTGGTTCAGTGAAATACCCGGGAGAAGGAACTCTGCTACCAAGCTTAGGGAAAAACCTGACTCCTGAATAGATTTATCGGGAACCAGAACTTTAGCCGAAGTTTTCGGAGACGAAACTGCGGAAACTTGAGCTGAAGCAGGGGATTTATAGCAAAGAATATCTAGGGACTCCGTACGGCTATGGGAATCCCTCAATGCAACCTCTGCTATCTGACTTGTGGACTCATTCTCTGAGGCTAAAACGAAGGCATTGACTTGGAGGCAGCAAGAATTTACAGGGGTTAATGCAGACAATGCCTGAGAGTAAAACATAGGTAATCTTCTCTCTGTATTAGGAGAGACCAGGAATCTCTCCTCTGGAGCTAGGGGCGTGACCCTGACTGACAGAGAACATGGATTTACCAAAGGAAACTCAGACAGCTGCCCCACAGGGGTTAATACAGAAATAACACTGGGAACAGAACTTAGGGATTCTTTCTCTGACGGGGAAAGCGCACAGGACTGCCTAGCAGAGGTTAAAGCTGGAAAACCCTCAAGAGCTGGAGTGACAGATTCGGAGTTAGAAATAGGGGAACAAAGGGACTTATTCTCTGATAGTAGAACCTTAGTGTTGGCTAGTGAAACATATGTATTCTCCAGGGGAACCTCACAAGACTGCTTGGCAGGGGTTAAAGCTGGAAAACCCTCAAGACCTAGAGAAAGGGCTTCTGAGCTAGAAATAGGAGAACTAATGAACTTATTCTCTGATACTAGAACATTAGTGCTGGGTAGAGCAACATATGTATCCTCCAGGGGGACCTCACAGGACTGATCGGCCGGGGTTAACGAAAACATATCATTGGTGTCAGGGAACCCGGCCATACACTCAGGGCAAGGATCCGTAGTAGACCAGGGATATAGCCAAGCGGCAGCGAAGCTGGCGAGGAGAGGATCCTGTTCCTTTATGCAAATGTCCAATGTCATGGAAAGGATAGAGAGTGTTTTTTGGGCATCAGCCAACATGAGGAGAGGGTCCTCTTTTGCTTTTTAAATGCCTAAAGACAAGGCCAGGGAAGAGAGTTCCTTTTGGGCATCGTCCAATTCTAAAGGGTACACATTTTCCCAAGTTAAAGGGTAACCAGGAAAGCAAATACAAGCGGCCAGCGATTGTTTTAAGTCCCGGAGGCGGTAAACCTTCATCATGAGATCATTACGGCATTTGTTTTGCAAAGGGGTTAAACCTACAAACACAATCAGATCTTCAATCAGGGGTATTATCTCACATAGAAACTGGTATTCACACTGGGACTGGTTTACAGGCTGGGACAGGCTTTCAGACAGAAACTTACCAACCCTCACCACAGGGCGGTCCGAGTTTGTGCGGCCGAGCATACTGTCAGGGTTCTGCTCCCGCTACAGTGCAGGAAAGCAGGAAGCTGAAGACATAGGGGATACCTTTGCTTCAGCGCAGGAGAACAAGCGGGAGCTTGAAGGAAGCTGAAGGACGCAGGGCGGAACCTCCGTATCAGCATAGGAGAACAAGCTGCAAGTATAGTTTGCAATGAAAGGCTGCACAGCTGCAGTAGATACCAGAGGGAGTGTGTATTGCTTTGAGTGAATCCAGGCTGCAGCAAACCTCAGGAAAGCTGTTCCAGAACTGCACCGGTCTGCAAGGTAAGGTAACCAGTAAACCGTGGAGCGGATTCCTTACAGTACCCCCCCCTTCACGCGAGACCTCCGGGCGAACATGAGCACTCATAGAGTTGGAGGCCCGGGAATTGTTGCTGAACCGTCTAGGATTGGGGCTAGAGTCGTACTCCAGAGACTCATGATTAGTCCTTAGTGTACCCCCACCCCCCGGTGAGAACTGTGGCCAGACAGGACCATCCATGGGCCTTGGGGACATTGAGTTGTTCCTAAAATTCTTTAGGTAGAAAGGGCATCCGTAAACGAGCAGTTCTTTGGTGAGTACAGTTCTAGGATATGAGATTGATGGAAAAAACATCCTTGGTACATGGCTCGCCTCGCGAAATGTCTTGGAAATCCAGGGCTGTGAAGAACCAGAGAGTTCCAGAGCAGAAACGGTAGAAGAACCCCCACTGAAAGTCCAGTCTTTAATAAAGGAACCTGAATCTAGGATCAGCGGCCCTGATAGTTGATCGAATACACCAGGAGGAACTTTGTAACAGAAAAAGTCTTGGCTGACCACTGCATGTTGGAATTTGCGAGGAATTTTTCCTCTAGAAGGCTCCCAGGTAATGGTTAGTAAGGGTATAGGCTGGTTGGAAGCATCTCCCGGTATTGGTATGGAAGGTGACAAGGCAAGCAGTAAACCAGGCATAGGGACCGAAATCTTGGGATACGTACAGAGTATTTCCAACTGAGAGGAAATAACAGGGGCAACCGAAAATTCCGAGGGACAAAACCATGGTTTAGCAGGAGCAGAGAAGCAAACAACAGTAGAGCTCCCCAATACTGGGAAATCTTCATTGGGAGATAGTATTGTCAGTGAATCAGGAATAGTCCTTGGGATCTTCAAATCAGTAGCTTGAGAAAAAGGCAGAGCCAGGGTAGTGGTGGGAGGGAAGCTAACATCAGAAGCTGAAGTCTGTACCTCAGTGACAGGGCCCTGAGAATCAACAAGCAGCAAGTATGAACTATGAAAACTCTTAGTGACAGGCACCTTAGGAGTACAAGGAGTCTTTTCCGAAACTGCAATGGCCCTAACCACAGGGGTACCTAACCTGACAAAAACATGAATTGGTGTGTTTTCTAGTGCAAAATCTCTGATCACAGGACTCCTAACCGATAGTGAGGGTGTCTGGGTTTGATTAGAGAAAAAATCAGATGTATTGATAAGTGACTTAGAAACAATTACTGAGGTTCTAGATTTGCTGGACATGTGAGAAAAAATACCCTTTAAGACAGGAGTTTTCATTTCTTCCCAGAGTAACCCCATGTTTGCTGGGGCATATTTAGACACAGTACTGAGGGACTGGGTTTCAGCAAAGGCAGGACAGCTAAATAGCTCAGATTTAAACCCCAGGACTTGTAATATATGCATGGTGACCTCAGACAGTACTAAGGAAGTGACCACAGATATGCTGATCCCTGGAGAATTAGCCTGGACAGAGAAATCAGGGGGACCCCAAATTTGGATAATCCTTGTAGGAAGATCTTCAGAATCAGAAGGAGAATCATTACCTCACAGAGTCTCAAAACTAGAAAGACACAATTCAGCGAAAAGGGAAACAGTGTGCAAGCTTTTTACTAATCTATATGAAAAAGCGTCACTTTTGGGAGAAAACCGTGCGTCAGCAAACATTCCTGGGAACATAATATGAACCCCAGGAGGGACATACAGACTACTGTATGCTTTTAACCCTAAGCTTAAAGAGGAGGAGAACTCGGACAGTACACGGGGGTGAATCATAACTGTACTGGTCTCTGAAGTAGGTATTTGGTAAGGAATGTCTGGGAAACCAGAAATTACTGCAGACTCCATAATGTGGGAACTATGCGCTGAAGCAGGGATCACCGCTATGTGGGCGACAGGCTGGTTCAGCGAAACACCCGGGAGAAGGAACTCTGCGAGCAAGCTTAGGGAAAAACCTGACTCCTGAATACATTTATCAGGAACCAGAACTTTAGCCGAAGTCTCCGGAGACGAAACTGCGGAAACTTGAGCTGAAGCAGGGGATTTATAGCAAAGAATATCTAGGAACTCCGTACGGTTATGGGAATCCCTCAATGCAACCTCTGCTGTCTGACTTGTGGACTCATTCTCTGAGGCTACAACGAAGGCATTAACTTGGAGGCAGCAAGAATTTACAGGGGTTAATGCAGACAGTGCCTGAGAGTAAAACACAGGAAATGTT
Source organism: Ascaphus truei (assembly GCA_036426205.1). NCBI lineage: Eukaryota > Metazoa > Chordata > Amphibia > Anura > Ascaphidae > Ascaphus > Ascaphus truei. Next base: position 286,005,684 of record CM071568.1, on the reverse strand, counting down.
CTCTCTGTATTAGGAGAGACAAGGGATCTCTCCTCTGGAGCTAGGGGCGTGACCGTGGCTGGCAGAGAACAGGGAATTATCAAAGGAGACTCAGAGAGCTGCCCCTCAGGGGTTAATACAGAAATGACCCTGGGAACAGAACTTAGGGATTCTTTCTCTGACGGGGAAAGCGCGCAGGACTGTCTAGCAGAGTTTAAAGCTGGAAAACCCTCAAGACCTAGAGAGAGGGATTCAAAGCTAGAAATAGGAGAACTAAGGGACATATTCTCTGATATTCTAACCTTAGTGTTGGTTAGCGAAACACATGTATACTCCAGGGGAGCTTCACAGACCTGATTGGCAGGGGTTAATGTAGACGTATCATTGGAGTCAAGGAACCCGGGCATACAATCAGGGCTAGGAACCGTGGCAGTTACAACGTTAGGAGAAATTGCTAATGGGTCCGTTTGATCATCTCCCGGAGAGGAAGATACGTCACCCCGTTTAGCGACAGGACTGGCAGCAGAGGGGAACTGCCAAATGGCGGCGTAGGCAGCCAGGAGGCGATCCTGTTTTAACAGGCGAATGTCCAATACCGAGGAAAGTAAATGCAGCGTACCCTGAGCGAGAGCCACCATGACGAAAGGGTCCGGGGGTACTACGTGAATGTCCAATGACAAAGCCAGGCCATTGAGTGTCCTACAGGTGTTGGCCCGTTTCACAGAATTCACCTTATCCCAGGGAGAAGGGGAATCAGGGGAGAGGACACAAGTGGCAAAATACTGTTTTAAGTCTCTGAGGCAGGAAGCCTTACTAATGAGATCATTACGGCATTTCTTTTGCAAAGGAGTTAAACCATCAAACATACATGGATCCTCCATTAGGGGTAGGATATCGCACAGATACCAGTCTTGATACTGGGACTGGTCCATAGGTCGGGACAGGATTTCAGAAAAAAATGTACCAACCCTTACCTCAGCGGGGTCCGAGTTTGTGGGGCCGAGCATACTGTCAGGGTTCTGCTCGCCACAAACCAGGGTCGGACCGCGAGGCTGAACACTGACTGACACACATGCACACACTGACTGACACACATGCACACAGTGACCGACATACATGCACCCAGTGACCGACACACATACACACAGTGACAGACACACACACAAACAAACACACATACATACTCTCTGACTGACACACATACACACACTGACTGATACACATACACACACTGACTGACACGTGTGCCGAGCACGCGCGTTATAAGTCAATTTCTGTGACAAAAGTCAAAGAAGTTTCACTTACTATGCGCGTGCACAGCACACACAGCTTTTTTTTTTTCCCTTGAGTTACGCCCCCAATTGCTGCATTCTGTCTACTGGGAATGTAAACGCATGTCCATGTAGCAGCCTGCCTGAGTGAGGCCTTAGGCCTGGAACATACCCCCTGCATCAGTGATCAGCGCGGCTTTAGCAGCCGCTTCCGCATGCGTACGGAGGCTCAGAAATTTTGAGGAGACAGGCTTGTTTGAATTTCGGCACTGAGGGGAGCGGAGGAGCGGTCACGTGATCGAAAACAGCCAATGGGCGCGAGGGACTAGCCATGCCTCCGCTCCGCCTCCCGCCACGCATCCGCTCCGCCTTCGCCCCGCCCCCAAAGCGCGCTCACTACCTCGCCTGCCAGGATGCAAAAAAGCTCCGGATCAGTGCGGCCCGAGGCCTCGTACAGGGTAGTGCTGAGCGGGCGCGCGAGCTCACGCTAGACACGTTGCAACAATGCACGTGGCCTGCGTGAGCGGGCGGGTGCGCCTGCTCGGCCCTCAGCCGCTTGCCGAGCAAGCAAAATTGATTTTGCTGCTCGCAAGCGTGAGCTCCGTGACGTCGTGGCAGCGCCCACCTAGCCGGCCAGGAATCGACCGGCCGAGCGCAGCGCTGGAGCGCCAGCGTGCCTGTTTCTACCCTGGACGAGGCCTAAGAGTGCGACACTGAAGGGACTCCAGATTCTATAACCACACCGGCCCCTGCAGTACATACCATGGTCTCAGTGAAAAACATTTCAGAGTGCTTTTATGTAGTCCTAGACTGCCCAGATCTAATCCTCACGGAGTCTTGCCATTAATGGGCACCTCAGTACAAGTGGAATATTGATATCCAGCAATATTTGCTTAAGGGCACATTCTTCATACAACCACAACAATAGGTGGCAATGGTAACATTATACTCCCTGATTTTATGTAATCTTGTGCTTGCAAAGTTCAGTTTCAATTCTAAAGGGCGGAGTACACTCTAAATACTTGATGATAATAAAAGCAATGTTGTTCAGGGGCAGAAAGCACACGCCTGCAATCGCCACCTTTCCACCTGCTATTGAATTCTGCTCAGGACTGTCTCTTGTTTTGGGATAGCCAGAGAGGCCCACTTTATCCAGAACAAAAATAAACAATTTCAGTTATGTTTACATTAAAAAACATACATATTGGAGACTAAATAACTCCACTTTTGTGTACTACTGCTTTGGTTCCATGTTTCTCTTTAAATAACCACATGATGACTTAAGGTGGTGAGTAAAGCATCCAAATTTATGAACAAAAAAAAATATTCTTTTAAGAGAGAACTTACTAACATTGATTTGTAGTTTGCAGATAAAAGATCTGTGTTTGTTGACAAGGCATGATGGGAAAAGTGGAGTCATTTACTCTCCAGACATGTTTTTTCTTCTCTTGTGGCCACATTATGCTTGCTCTCCAGACATGTTTTTTCTTCTCTTGTGGCCACATTATGCTTCCCTGGCTGTCTCCAGTACTACATAGACTCGGCATATTCTGGCTGTTCGGGTCTGCTGCTTTATGAATCACCATGTGTAAATAAATGTGTTTACCACCATCTAATATTTAATTTAGAGCATAGAAATAAGCAAGTGCTGTGTACCCCCAAAACATGTTTATTTTTCTTTTGTCAGGGATAACACATTTAAACGTATTTGATGACAGAAGGGCAAACAAAGCCCCACATTGTCTTAACCTCTCCCTCTCCTCCCCAATAATAAAGGATTATAGTTCATGCTTAGGAGGCACAGACCACCAAAGCCCAATGTACTGTATAATATCTCTGTGCCTAAGCTTGTGTATAGTTTTGAGTGTCAGTTTTCTGCAGAATCAGTGTTCGAGATTGCTAAATAACAGACTTGCTGTGAACACATTTTTCCCGGCTTCTTTTTATGCGAGTTCCTCTTGGATAATTCAGTGTAGGTTCTCACAGAAGTACAGAAACGTTTAGGATGACTAAAGTAGAAAAAAATCAATGTGAGTAAAGACATGCAGATAAATAATACAACTACCATTTTATGTTGTCATTTAAGTAGGCGACTAGTAGATGCACATTGATAGCTGCCTCCAAAAAAGTGATATCCTGGTTTTGGATTACTAGTAGAGATTCTTGATTTTTAAACCTCTAACTTATTTATATACATCATTAGTTTCCGTCAGGCAGAAATATAATGGGAAGCTTCCAGACAAGCCTTGTGTATATAAATAACTTTATTTTTTTTGGTGTTTGTGTGACTCCATTGGAGGTACTCCGTTTTCTAAAAACCGAGCCATTATTGTGGAATGTATATTGGGCTGCAAGATTCCCATAGGCCTTGGTAACAAGAAGTCTGGTTTGGACTACCTACATATGTAGCCAGATTGACTGTTTTTTTTTTTTTTGGGGGGGGGGGGGGGTGCGCCACATTCAGAAAAGCATGGACCTTCACTGTAATTGTCTGCAACACCAAGAACAGTAAGTACAGTATTGCTATATCTTTATCTAAATGTGTTTTCAGTATATATACTTAAGATATTTGCAGGCATTTGTTCTTTATCAGGAACGGTCACCTTTTTGAGGTCCACAATTCCCAAATATCATTGGAGCCCTTTCTGGTGTTTTGAGTGGCATTAAATATGCACTTCAGGTCTACCTCGTTATCAGGAGAATCCCTGGTATTTATTAGCTTTTTTTTAAAATTTTTTAAATAAAATAAAAATTCCCCTTCCCGATAAAAATTCCCCTTCCCGATAAAAATTCCCCTTTACAAAGTATATCTAAGACAAATTCCGCAAAAAACAAATTTCCATTCCAGAGTTTTCCCATCCCATATTTTCCTGATAGTGCTGTAAAACTATTCTCATGAATTGAAGTATTTAAAGTTTAATATGATAAGATGGAGTTATTGAAAAGGGTGATACCTCACCATGAGGATGACACAGCCGGTATGATGAAAGGATACAATAATATTTACACCACCGGATTCCTAAACCTCTTTTCTACGTTTCGGTGTAAGCTGTTTTATTACTTGTAAAAGTAGTGATAAATCACTCCCGTGCACATTTTTGTTTAAGCCCACTCTATATGGAGAGAAACACATTTCAATGACCACATATAGTTACAATAACCGCACCACAAACATGATAATTTAAACTCTAATAAAGTGGGCTAGTACTGAAGGAGTTAAAAAGCATGGAACGAAACTGAAAATACAGTTGGAAACTGACAGGAAATAAATGGTATACCGCCCCTTTTCCCGCATTTTTTCTCCAGCACTTGAAATCGAGCGAGTGCTACTGCTCTGGTATGTGCTGCAATATCTGGAGACATTTGTATGCAAAACCTTCATAAAGAAAAGTGTTATGTTTTTTTTTTTTTAAGTGGTGGATTTCCCCCCCTCCCACACAGCGCTTCCCTGTGTGGGCTTGAAACCCGGCTTCTTCATGAGTGAGAACCCGCTGCAGCTGCAGGGGCGCCTCCCTCCAGCTGGGGCTCACAGCGGAAGTGAATGTAAATGCAGGGCTGATTACTGCGCAGTGTGCAGGACATCGGATGTATCAAGGAAATCATATATATGTTAGATGTAAGAGAAACTTATAAATTGTGTACATAAAAAAACATTTATATATATATATATTTTAAATAATAATATTTTAAATAATCTGGAATTTTATTAGAAGTGTGATTATTTGTATCACAAATAGACCACTGCTTTAGAGGTTACCCAGCACCACTCTTTCATGTTTTTTTATTAATTAAAAACCTTTTTTGGTCACTAGGTGCTTGTTTCTTATTTCGGCTGTGCACCGGTTGTTCCTGATGGTTTTTTTTATATTGACTACCCTTATATAAGCAAGCATTTGTAAGGGGGTCTATTTGTGATAAATTCATTTTAATAGTACGATCGGCACTATCCTGGTCTCTTCTTTTCCCTGGGTCCTGTTGAACCAAGTACACATCCATCCACGTTTGCCACTGTTTTGGGATATGCCCTTATAAGGCCTGGTACATGGTGCAGGGAAGAGCGCTGGGCAGTGCTGACGCTCATGCTCTCCTGCAAAAGCAGGAGCTTTTTCTTGTCCTTGCATGCGCGCTTGTGTGGCGGGTGGGAGGCAGGGCTAGCTTCTGGCATTGGCTTCTGGCAGTCACGTGACCGGCCCTGCGCTTCCCTCAGCGGCAAAATTTAAACTTGCCTGTCTCTTGCATTTCCGCACGTCTGCGGAAGCGCCGTCTAAAGCTGCGCTGATAGGGATAATGCACGGTCTTTTTGACCATGTCCGAGGCCTTATTCCTGCGATTTGTGAGTACAACCATTGGAGGTTACAGTTCCTCTGCAAGCCTACTTCTACAATACTGTCTTATGTCCATTTTCTCTCTCCTTTGGTTATATGTCCCCGGATCCCCTGCTTTTTTAGATGCAAACAGCAGTAACTTGCCTGGGTGCACTATATTGAATGATTCTTAATCATAAATAAATTATACTGAAGGAGTAGAATAGGACCGAAACATTGATGTAGTGATTAAATCCTATATATTATTAGAAGTAACCTGGGAGTGCCTAGTATATACCCACCCAGAGCTACTCGCCCCCTCAGGTTCCTATGGTACCGTCTACAGGCACAACTTTATGTGAACAAAATGGCCGCAGGACCAGAGTGTCAGGGTTCTGCTCGCCACAAACCAGGACCGGACCGCGAGGCTGAGGTGGGGTTGTAAAAGCACCGACCTGAGACAGCGCAGGCTGATCCGGATTGCGCAGTTCGTAGTCATATGTCGCAGGATCAGGATTGGAGAAGACAGCGTCGTCTTTGTAGAAGCCAGGGTCAGGACAGGAGACATCAGGATAAACATTGTTCAGGCAAGAGTTCGGCAACAGGTAGTCAGGAGAGCCCCGCTTCAGCTTAGGAGCGCGGGGTTGGCCTCTGCGCGATCGACGACCATGGCCCATGGTACTGGTCACAGGAGATGGTAGGCAGACCAGAGTAGCACACCGCTTTGCTGCACGGGTGCACCAGTGCTACAGCGCAAGAGTCCTGAGCGGGCTAGGGAATCCTCTGTCTCAGCGCAGGAACCAGGACACGGCCTCTCTAGATTAGGGAAAGAGTAGGCCCCAGGAACCAGGAAGCTGAAGATACACAGGGAAACCTCCGCTTCAGTGCAGGAATCCAGGAGACTGAAGAACGCAGGGACGAAACATCCGCTTCAGTGCAGGAATCCAGGAGGCTGAGGGACGCAGGGACGAAAACCTCTGCTTCAGCACAGGAGAACAGGAGTGGACCGCTGCGTGAATATAGCAGCCGGTCACAGGAAACAAGGAGCTGAAGTGAACAAGAAGAGTACTCAGCTACAACACAGGAGACTGGAGCAGACCGCTGCGTGAATATAGCAGCCGGCCTTAGGAAACCTGGAGCTGCAGACAACAAGGAGAATACTCCGCTTCAGCATGAGAGACAGGAACAAGCGAGGGCTTGTGGCAGAACAGATAGTGACATCCAGGAAGGACTATGCTCGGCAGGGAGCATTATGGGAAGACAATACTTAAAGGCCAGCGGGCCAATCCCCGGAGAGGGGTGTGAAGGTACTGCTCCAATGAATGAATGCAAGTCTAGGTTGCAGTGATAGGCTGCACAGCTGCAGTAGATACCAGAGGGAGTGTGTATAGCTTTGGTGAGTAAATCCAGGCTGCAGCAAACATCAGGAGAGGTGCTCCAGGACTGCACAAGTCTGCAAGGTAAGGCAACCAGTAAACTGCGGAGCGGATTCCTTACACAGAGCCACCAATAAATAGATGGCTGCAATGACATCAGGATGATATAACAACTTTTTGTTTGTGACCTCACTGTAGGGTGACCAGATTTTCAAATGTAAAAAACGGGAGACATTAAAAAATAGTTAAAAAAACAAATTGCATCAAACTGCACCCCCCCCCCACACACACACACACACACACACACACACACACTACTTTTCGAAATAAACCTACGTTTCTATGAAAATGTAAGTTGTTTTTTTTTGCGGCCCACCTAGACTTAAACCTTGTTTATTTGGCCCTTGTTAGCATTTGAGTTTGACATGCTTGATCTACAGTAACATAGTTCGTTTACCTAAACGGAGCAGTGGATCCCTGCTACTTTAATGGTGATTTTAAGCCAATTACACTGATACATTATTTAAAACGGCTTTGTTTTGACATGCTATGTTGGTATTCCCCTTTGAGATAAAATAGTCTTCAGATAGACAACAAATTATGATTTTAAATTTTTTTTTTTTACTTGTGATGTTTAGTGCTTCTCAAGTGGCACTAGTGTTCTCCGTAGCAGACTTTAGTCATCATACTAATATACAGCATGTCTTTTTTTCAAATTTGCTTCTTGAATACTTCTAAAATCATGTATAGCAAATAAAAATATCACTTGTGAGCACATTCACATGTCTCAGACAGGTCTGCAACCCTACTTTCCCCCATTATCTCCCAGCATACAGTGCTTCTACTGCAGCCAGGGATTCTGGGTAAGGACATGAAAACTTTTACTTTGTCTATTTTGACATGGTGCCCTATAAACTTATGCCTGCCGTATTACACAGCTTTTCAGCACATGGTCAGTAAAACCTACTCGCAGACAGCTTTTTGGCCATTTTGGTCTGTGTGAGGAAGGTTATACTGGTTTTGCAATGTGAAGCTGGTAGTGGCCACAAACCAGGTACACAAAGTAAAACAATTTAATGGTGCTGTACCATGCTAGAGTGGGCACTATTGGTTTCTATAGTAAGGAATGAAAATCCATAACTAGTTGCAACAGACTGAAGTGGTGTCTTGTGACTGGCATAATTTTGTAGAAATAGACATGACCATTCCTGCCAGGTTATTGTATTGGTGCATGGAAAAAGAAATCGCTTTTCCCTATTTTAAAGAAAAACCTAATGTATTGTACCTGTCACCGTAAACACAATTCAGTGTAATGCTTTAATGCAGCAATACAAACTAGGAAGTGATTTTTTTAAAGTCCTTAACATGCATGTTTTGGGAATTTTTTTTTGATCTACCAGTAATTAATTATTGAGATTGTGTTTAGTCCACATATTTTCTCCACATTTTCTGCACCCTGTTACGTTTGCGGTTTTCTCTATGTTCAACCGATTACGTGATTAGATTTGAATGCAGAAAACGGCTAATGCACAGTAGATGTTTAGGGATACACAGTCATATTTAAATTATTGTATTTCCCATAAAGGGGGAGGCCGTTCCAAAATGGGGCGTGCCATAATAAACTAGTCTGTCACCCCAAGGTGCAAACTAAGGTACAGGTTTACTTGCTTAGCTTGTGCCCCTGCGTACCCATCCGTACACACATTCTTGTCCTCCGCTGCAGGATTCTGATCCGCTACATTCTTCTAAATAATAACTTTTTAGAGCGCGTTTCTCCCAATGGGACTCAAAGCACTTCAATTACAGTATAGTGCACGGTACGCAGAGCAGAAGCATTTTTTAGACACCACCCCTGCCCAGATGAGCATACAAATTGAAAGTGACTTGCCCAAGGTGAAGGAGCGAACACCGGGATTTCAACAACACTCAAAACTAAAGTGATTGCACAATAATACAGCTGAGCCCTGTTATAACACGGTCCTTGGGGGCCACAAAATGAGACTGCGTTATAACCGGGGGTCGCGTTAAAATTTCGGCGCGCGAGGATTTAACGGCATCTAGATCTCTCTCTTTGCTGTCAGCTCTCTCCTAACTTCATAGGGCTGTGTGCACGTGCTCTCCTCTCTGCCGCTGTCGCAGTGGAGGGTCACATGACACAACACACACTTATTTTTTTATTTTATTTTTAAACATTCAATTCAATGCTTTATTGCTAACGGACACACACACACATACCTACACCATGTGGGAATTGAACATTAATACATTTTATATAATGCACATGCAGAGATCGAACTCGGTACCAGTATATGGAAGGTCCTAATACACTTGACTTGACACCACAGGCTTGGTGTGACATAGCAGACCCTATAAATATATTTATCCTCTACATATGGTTTGTCTTGTCACACCAAGCCTGTGGTGTAGAGGTAACGCATTGGTACCAGTATATGGAAGGTCCTGAGTTCGATCCCTGCATGGTGCTGTGTCATGTGACCCTCCTCTGCGACGCCGCACACGAGAGCTGACGGCTACAGAGGAGTGAGCACGTGGACACAGCCCTATGAAGTGAGGAGAGAGCTGACCGCAAAGAGGAGAGATCTAGATGCCGGTAAGTCCTCGTGCGGCAAAATAGAGGTTTTCAAATCTCTGGAGCCACGCTCAGACCGCGTTGTAGCGGATCGCCCTATAACAGGGTTGAGTTGTATTTAGTTGCAATTTATGGACAAATATACATACCTATAAACCGTAAAGAATGAACGCTTTCGCATAGTCGGTTGAACAAGAAAGCGCCTCCATAAGCAGTATTAGTGCTTTGTGGCTGTATTAGTAGTTGCTGTATAGGGAGTAGGGAGTGAGTAGGATAATAAGTAGAGTGTTCCACTCTGGGACCTTTCAACTCCTATCCCTGCATGCAGTAACGTGCACTCTCAGTGTGGCTGTTAAACAGCGATATACTGTATGTAAATCTAGGGTCACGATTATCCTTATCCCTGACTGACCAGAACCTACTATTCTCTCAACTACCGAACAGCACTACTGCTAAGAGAATATCTTGTACTTTAGGCAGTCACTAACTAGTATACACTAGTGATAAACTGACTGCTATACAGCAACTACTAATCCAGCACGTTCACAAAGCACTAATACTTTCTTGTGGAGGTGCCGTTATATCCGATAGACTATCCGAAAAGTGTTTTAAAAATTTTTTTTTTTAAAGATATGTACACGTGTCCATAAATAGCAACTACGTATTATAGCGCAATCACTTCCGTTTCGCGAGCTACCTGCGATATCTATTTTATAGTTTATGCCATTTCAACTGATTACGCAGCATTTTTGCTTTCACTCATAACTGCTGGAAAACGCTCTTAAATGGTTAACCATACACACCATTACAACTGTGCCCATTTCTTCAGTAGTTGTGCATTGAGCAAGAGGCTTGGTTTTCTCCTTCCCCTCTGGGAATTCCTTTTATCTCTATTTTCCATAAAAAGGGGGAATGGGTGAAAGGGGGTAAAGCTCCCGCATCAGCTTAAGTAACAGTAGAATAATATATAACAATAATGAAAATCATAAGGTACAAATAGGAATAAGGGGACTACTCACAGAACAAACAGAAAGATTCCCCTTGAATGCACTCAAAATGATGAAGTGAGAGTAAATGAAAACTTAAAATGACTATTCAGTATAATATTGTAAAATATAGTTTGTACAGAGGGATGTGGTGAAGTGATCCAAGACCACTCCCTTATGACACACCAATTAATCATTCCAAATAATAATTTATAAGGAAGAAAGACCCAAGGAGACACTAATCTGTGTAATACCTAATAGTTTGTAGGCTATCACATACAAGGATTAAATCCTGAGGAAATAGATACAGCAATCAGTATTGCAACACTATTTTCTAAACTAACGGATAGGGTACTGTAGTACCGAATACCAGTTCTGAATCCAAAAGGATATAATCTATTGCATAAAGTGTATGCCAAAATTGGCAGAGCTATGATTCAAGACTAGTGTGTCGTGAAGGTACAAATGTGGTACGACGCATGGTCACTAAGCGAACTCAGACTGGTGAGAAATAATCACCTGCACATATAATCATAACACAACTGATAGATGGGTGAAAAACACCCTAAGAAGAAGGGATCCTATAAAGGGCTAGCATAAAATATGCAGAGAAAACGCCCTGAGGCACGGTTCGGTGACCGTATCCAGTTATAGCCTCCTGTCTATTGTGAACATATTATAATGACAAAAACCTGGATCACCATGGATGTGTACCCAAAAAAACACACAGTTATGCTATGCAGTCTGTATGGCACGAGAATTGCTTAAAATTAGTGTACGTAGTGGGCTACAGCTCACAAGTCAACAGCCAGACACACAGGCTGGCAAAAGGTTTTATAAACACTTTGGTTTAATGTTGTATAGTGGAAGTGGTTAACCAAAGGAACTGCTAACCCAGATCAAGTATCAAGTAAGTTCAGTGGATTAATATTACCCACAATATATTGATGATCCTGGGTCTGACTTATCGTAATAATGATACAAGTAGTTGAGAAGCTGCAACAGTGTTGGTAACTGTTGCTAGTTAAATATGTTTCAAGTAGCCAAAGTCAATAGGTACTTTGGCTACTTGAAACATATTTAACTAGCAACGTTACCAACACTGTTGCAGCTTCTCAACTACTTGTATCTTATTACGAATCGTGCAGACCCAGGATCATCATATATATTGTGGGTAATATTAATCCACTGAACTTACTTGATACTTGTATCTGGGTTAGCAGTATCCTTTGGTTAACCACTTCCACTATACAACATTAAACCAAAGTGTTTTATATAACCTTTTTGCCAGCCTGTGTGTCTGGCTGTTTGACTTGTGAGCTGTAGCCCACTACAGTTCACCTACTTTTAAGCAACTTCTCGTTGCCATACAGACTGCATAGCATAACTGTGTGTTTTTTTGGGTACACATCCATGGTGATCCAGGTTTATTGTCAATTATATATTGTTCACAATAGACAGGAGGCTATAACTGGATACGGTCACCGAACCGTGCCTCAGGGCTTTTTCTCTGCATATTTTATGCTAGCCCTTTATAGGATCCCTTCTTCTCAGGGTGTTCTTCACCCATCTATCAGTTGTGTTATGATTATATGTACAGGTGATTATTTCTCACCAGTCTGAGTTCGCTTAGTGAACATGCGTCGTACCACATTTGTACCTTCACGACAAACTAGTCTTGAATCATAGGTCTGCCAATTTTGGCATACACTTTATGCAATAGATTATATCCTTTTGGATTCAGTACTGGTATTGGGTACTACAGTACCCTATCCGTTAGTTCAGAAAATACTGATTGCTGTATTTATTTCCTCAGGATTTAATCCTTGTATGTGATAGCCTACAAACTATTAGGTATTACACAGATTAGTGTCTCCTTGGGTCTTTCTTCCTTATAAATTATTATTTGGAATGATTAATTGGTGTGTCATAAGGGAGTGGTCTTGGATCAAATAACCACATCCCTCTGTACAAACTATATTTTACAATATTATACTGAATAAATAGTCATTTTAAGTTTTCATTTACTCTCACTTCATCATTTTGAGTGCATTCATTGGGGAATCGTTCTGTTTGTTCTGAGTTATCTCTATTTTCCCTTAGGTGCACCTGCAATGCCACATTTGTGCTATACAGACTGAGCGGTGAGCTCCCTTTGTTTTATGTGGATTTGAACCAGGCTCCCCAGATTCAAACTCCGTATCATTATCAGAGCCGAAGCATTTACTCCAGCCCTGTGTACATTGTTTTAGACCCAGGAATGTATCGCTATTTCAAGTGCCGGCATGCATGAGTTTTTATAGTTTTCGGATTGCTGACCTGATTTGTTATCCATTCTGTTTCAGGCATGATATTCAATGAGCGCGATCAGGATGTGAGAGATGTGGGCTATCAGAAGCATGCCTTCAATATGCTGATTAGCAATCGACTTGGCTACCATAGAGAAGTGCCAGATACAAGAGACCCCAAGTATGCCCTTTATACTGTCTGTGTTTTCTGACATGGCATTCGCTGGCATTTAAAGATGGCACTGAAAACACGTGCTAAATAAAATATTATGTTGTCCCCCCCCCCCCTAAATACCACTGGAGTCTTCAACACCTTGCTTTAGCTATTTATTGATGCATGTTGCTTATCATATGGATCCCAGTGGGTGGAATTTACTAGTTCTTAAAACAGGTTACAGTCATCAGATTATGCATCACACACACAATCCGCCTACGTAGGGATACTAAAAAAAAACAGACCGCCTATAACGCCCACTTCGGATAACACAGAATCAGGCTGTTGGAGGCTTTCCTTATTTACTTGGGGTGCTCCATGTTGATTGTTGGGAGGGGGTAACTTTTACCACCGTGGGTACATTCTATGTATTACATACGCACTGAGCAACAGACTGGTCCATTTTTGTCATCAGTGACAGCCGTGCCAGGTAAGGAGCAGCTGTGATAACGTTTCCAGGCCTGTTCTCTTCTCTTTCTTTTTTGCTATGTGTCACTTGTGAGATTCAGAGCAGTAAAGCTGTGTAACAGCTGAAGCACACAGACTAAGGGAAAGTTTCCATCGGTCGCATTGTAACTAGCAATTGTCAGCTTACGATGCATACTGAAACATTGCAGGCCCAGCTGCTCCATCCCTTTGAGCCTTGAATATCATACACAATCATAGAAATGTTCCTGTTTGCCCTTATATTCTTTTTGATAAGCTGCTACATTGCCCTTTTCATATATTTACTACAGATAAAATGTTTATTGCCAGTATTCGGTGCTTTGCGCTCTTTTGGTAAACACCAAGTGTAGTTCAATTTGTATTTTTTATTATTTTTTATTTTTTTAAATGTGAGTTTTCTTGGCAAATATCATATTGAATACACTTCAGTAGATATGAACTTGCATAACTGTCATTCAATGTCACCCTTGCACAATCTACATATCCCGGTTTCCCACCCTTCAGCGTCCAGGACTAAGCATGTTCTATTTATAAAAGCACTGAAGACTGTGAGAAACACATCAAATGGTAAAAATACAAATACAGGCATATCCCGCTTTAAGTACACTCGCGAGTAAGTACATATCTCCCAATAGGCAAACGGCAGCTCACGCATGCGCCTGTCATCACGTCCTGAACAGCAATACCGGCTCCCTACCTGTACCGAAGCTGTGCGCAAGCAGGGAGACTATAGAATCTGTTACAAATGCGTTATTTACATCAGTTATGCACGTATATGATGATTGCAGTACAGTTCATGCATTGATAAGTGGGGAAAAGGTAGTGCTTCACTTCAAGTACAGTTTCGCTTTACATACATGCTCCGGTCCCATTGCGTACGTTAATGCGGGGTATGCCTGTACTGTACACTTTCCTGAATTCAGCACGCTATAAACCTTTTATAACATCTGTTTTGTAAGGTGATTAACACGGCTCTTATTTCAGTGGTGGTCGTGTATCCCAAGTTCTAAAACTTTGTAGAGCCTTCCCCATAGGCTCTGCTCCCAGCAGCAGTTCTATTTAAGGACCAATCCATGGCATTTATTTTTTTATTTCTAAAACCAAAAGCAACAAGGCTGTACACACATCTCATATCAAATGTCCATCTAGAATCGCGAAGCTAAGAACCATAAAACCTGCTCTAAATGTCTGGTTGCGATGTTTCATTCTTCCCAGGGAACGCTTTCAAAGATGATGTAATACATGTATACCTATTTCATTTTCATTTTCACATCACCTACATAGTTTTTTTTTTTTGTTTTTTTTTTAACCAGTTATTCATATCACTTTAATTTGTTCCTACATCTTGTTGCACCATTAAACTTATTTTTTTTTGGAGATTGCAACATAAATATCTGTTTTGCAATGTTGAAAAAGCCAGACCTTGTGACCCGAAATTGTACTTTGTTGTTTTCTTGGCAGGTGTGCTAAAAAGACCTACCCCGCTGGTCTGCCCCTTGCCAGCATTGTAATTTGCTTTTATAATGAAGCCTTCTCGGCTTTGATGCGAACTGTGCACAGTGTGTTGGACCGCACAGCCCCTCACCTGCTGCAAGAGATCGTATTGGTAGATGATAACAGTGAGTTAGGTGAGTATCATCATTATGATTGTTGAAATGCAGATCTCCTACAGGCGGTCACAGGCATTAGTCTTTAGTAAAGGCATAATAATACAACTGTCAAATACTGATATCAAATCGGTGACAGCAATTGTGAAGGTAAACACTGACATGATTAGAGGAGAAGGTGGCATACAGACAATAGGAGTCAGTAACTGCATATGTTTGGTACTTGTGTATAACAGGGTAAATACGTCGTCGTTGTTCAGTGATCAGTTTGGGCATGCCAAGAATGTGGGTTATCAGTGCTATTGGTCACTTGGCCAGCCCCATTGTATTTGTTGCAACTTCTGGCTTATTGTTAAAACGTAGACGTTATTGAAGGAAGTAGATCAAATTGACATCCATGAACTGTTCCCTAATGGCATTTGAATGGATCTTATTGATGTCCACAAACCATCTTTATCTCTACCCTTTTATCAAAGTAATCCTACATCTAAATGGTTCTATTCCACAGGGGCATTCATTTATTTATATCATTATTATTTTCCTGAGGCTTGCAGGGCATTTTAGCACTTTACGTTGCATCCTTGGTCTCGGGTACGAAGCACAGCTTTTTCTTCCATTTTGTGTTTTTTCCTTTCTCAGATGACCTTAAAAAGAGACTAGATGATTATATCCAAGAGAACCTTCCCAAGAAAGTGACACTGGTGAGAAACAAGCAGCGAGAGGGGCTGATTCGTGGGAGGATGATTGGAGCATCTCATGCTACAGGTAAGGCAGGCAGATCGCAAGGGATCTTGTTATTATTCATCATTTTATTAGACATCGGGTATACTATAAATAAATCAAATCCGCTTGGTGGGGATGTTCCTTTTTCAACCGCTTTGACCAGTTGGCATACAGATGCAGCCACCAGTATTAGAACTCTTATATGTACCTGGGAAATTCTGGCGCAGTCTCACAGTAAATGCATCAACATGCCTCAATATTTCTCTGAGATTCTTAATGGCTCATCGCATTAACACAGCAGGGGTCCCGTTCAGTTTGAATGGGACTGCAAGGACCTCCCGCTGTGTGAATCCGATGGGCCATTAAGAATGTTGAGGCATTTACTGTGAGACTGCCCCAGAATTTCCCAGGTACATGTAAGTGTTCTAATACTGGTGGCTGCATCTGTATGTGTGTGAGACATGGAAACCCAGATAAAAATACAAGATGGTGGCATTTTGCACCGTCATGTGAAGTGATTAAACATTTCAAACATCTGTTTTATTTGATTAAACGGCAAAACAGACGGAACTGACCATTTCAGACCAAAAGACGTTTAGTGAGGGTGCCAGAGACGGTCCAGGGCTTTCCCCTCTATTCTCATTTATACACAAGCGAAGCTGATTTCTTAAACTTGTCACAATATAACTCTTGCAAAGGTTTGTGTATCTGCAGTTGTTCCTGTTTTGTTGGAGGAATGCTTCCTCGGGCATTCGTTATACTGTATTCTCCTGTTCACCTCGTTACCTTTTCCCAAACCCTTTTATTTCAGGTGAGGTGCTTGTGTTTCTGGACAGTCATTGTGAGGTGAATGAGATGTGGTTACAACCGCTGCTTGCGCCCATCAAGGACAACCGCAAAACGGTGGTGTGTCCAGTCATTGACATCATCAGCGCCGACACGCTAATCTACACCTCCTCTCCGGTCGTACGGGGGGGTTTTAATTGGGGTCTGCACTTTAAGTGGGATCCTGTTCCCCTGTCAGAGTTAGGAGGGCCTGAGGGATCCACTGCTCCGTTTAGGTAAACGAACTATGTTACTGTAGATATATATAATTGTGTTTGTGTGCAGGGGAAACCCTTTTATAGAATGGAATTCCTTCCTCTATCGGCTTATAGTCTTTAACGTTTAAACCGTAATTCAATCTTTTCCGAATGTCCTGTCAATTTTGGGCAGTCTTGCATTATAGTGCATTGTACATGAGCTAAAAAATAACTTCAGTTTGTGTTAATTTGACTTTGATAGCTTGTAAATTATTATAGTAATATCAATAAATCAGTATTTTGCAAGCTTTTTTTTTTCCCCCTCTCTCTAACCCATGAACATTTCTCAAACATAGACTTGTATGTGCATCTTAGTTTGGTGTGCAGTATACAGTACTATAAAGAATATGTATTAAGTATAGTATGTGGGGACTATGATGTTAATATATAATAAAACTGACACTTTTAGTGATGCGGTCTTTTGTATGAAGGAGCTTTAACATCAACTTTGCTCCAGTGGTAACAGCGAGGAGTAATTGTTGTGATTTTGCTGGAGCAATCAGGGCAGGTAGCTACCCCAGGAGTAATTGGGTGCATCCAGCATTGCATCTGTAATGGTTAAACTTTCCTTTAGTCTTTGCATCACAAAAAAAAAGCTGACATGCTTGTGGTGATATTCATAACTTGCCAACATATTCCACAGTACAATTGTGTTCACTTCTCTGGGCCAAAGATGCATGTTAAATGCAAGAATCTCTTAACATGTTTCCAATGTTGTTTTTAAGTGAAACTTCTTTGCTGACGCACTGACTGGCACACTCACGCACTGACTGGCACACTCACGCACTGACTGGCACACTCACGCACTGACTGGCACACGGAATTCAGTGTTTCTATAAATATAGAAGTGCAAATAGCTAAAACACGCATTTTTAAGTCAAACATCTTTGCGTTTTTGGCACTGAAATTGTGTTTTGATTTTTAATTAAACACATCACCATCACAAATACTATTTATTAATACACACACTTTTTTGTTTTAGCTCCCTTAAGTAGCTGTGTGTCCCCAAAATGCAGATCACCCTAATTATAGTATATCCTGCACTCAACAATCAGTACATGTGCCAGAAGTTTTTCAGCACCATTAATAAGTGGAGAGCTGACAGTACAGAAATGTTCAACCAGTTGGCTTGCATCTCTAATAACAATAATATATATTTTTTGAAAAATTGAAAATCCTCCATTTTTAAACCGTTCCTGCAAGTCAATGGTAGGCAACATGATATACCTCAAGAACTGAAGGGCTGCACATTTTGTCGCATGCATACAACTCTGTAGCAGTGGATAGGAGCTTCCCCCCCATTCCCTCCAGTTGGCTTCTTAATGGTGGCATAGTGAATACTGTCCCACTCCTCTCCTTACACTTTGTGGTTAGCGCTGACATTAGGCAGCCGAGAGAAGCAACGATCTCAACTTGCTACATCTCCACTCCCTCTGCACTGGGCAGAAAGGGAGAGCAGGCTGCAGGGGGGCTACCTGTTGCTCACCAATACTGTGAATGGATACTATGTGATATTGAAAACTTAAAGGAGCAGTTCTCTCTAGGTGCCAATAACTCTGCCTTTCCCCCGGCCCCCCACAACCCTTCCTCCTTTTTAATGTTTGTTTACGTGTCTAGGTAGGAGGGGGATCTCAGGAGCGCAACAGCATTAATTTCAGCTCCGGGGGTTTCTTGGTTCCCTAGGTACACAGTGGAGAAGGTGCTGCCGTACTGTGTGTTAACCTGCGACATTTCAAAAATGTTCTTGACTATAAAGAAATCCAGCATGCCAGATAAAACGGGTGTCACACCATTAGTGCATTTCAGAAAATATTCACTCAAACTCCTGACCCTGCAAGGTTGAACCGTATTGTGTGCTAGAGGTTATATGCAGCTGTCACTGGTTCTAAACCAAGACCTCCCCAACGGCCTTGGCGTGCAACTTATTTACAAATATGGTATGTCAAGAAGAAAAACTAAAAACTCAAGAAGCTCTTCAGTGTACAAAATAAATATAAAACACAGGACCATTGTGTTTGTATTTATTTGTCCGTACAGATCTGGTGTATAAACAACCACAATTTATAAAGCATGAAGCCGTTCCCGACATGACTCTTTTGATGAATAGAAAGGTACAGGAATGCATTCAGGTCCCACAAGCGGCTAATGGGGTCACCTACTGTGTACTGGCAACGTTATTGTATTATAATACTAATAAATGATCTGCCTGTTGGATTCTCAGTGGGATCTAAGGGATTATTTTTGCACAAGAAAGATACAAGTTGAATATTTTAGCTGGATGGATTATTGGAAAATGTTTTGTGGTTTTCGTTGGCTGAATGGTTTTAGTCCTATAAATTTAGTACTGCAATGTGGAAATGATTTTGACTTTCCAGAACCATGTTGTGCAAAACCCTATTTCACAGCGGCCTTGGACAATATATATTACTTATTTGGCCATTTGAAGTAACTGCTGCTTCAGATTCTCTTTCTTAATTTGCAATGTTTTGGGGGCTTTTTCAATGCACAACATGGGGCAGTTTTAAGAACAAGGTGAAATATGAACAGGAGAAGGGAATGGGGGGAAAAGAGGGCGGAAAGGTAAAAAAAGGACAGAAGTTGGGGAGGGAAAAGTGACAGTAACAGGAAGACTGAAAGGGAAGTGGAAGGGAGGATAGAATAAAGAGGGAAGAGGCTGGAAACGGGAGACCAGGTTGACGTTGGTGTCAAGTGATGGGATCAGATGTATCAGAGATGTGCACCGACAGTAATGGAGCATGTTTTCCCGGGTGACTTTACGTGTGAGATTGCCATGTTATACTGTACAGTAGTAGCCAAGTTTTCCGTCTTCTATATTTCAGGTCCCCAACAATGGCCGGGGGTCTTTTTGCGATGGACAGAGAATACTTTAATACACTAGGACAGTATGATGGTGGCATGGACATCTGGGGAGGAGAAAATCTAGAAATATCGTTTCGGGTAAATATTGGATTTTTTATTTATTTATTTTAAATGTAAAAACTTTGGAGGCGAACACACAGAAATCCAAAGAGCCCTAATCTGTCGTGTGTGCAAATTTAAATAGTAGGCATAATCCAACGGCAAAAAAAAAAAAAAAAAGGATTAACCAGCACTAAATAAAGAAAAGCAGGCTTTTAATGAATAGACAAAATAGCAGAGCTCTCACTCCTCAGGGGGGGTGGGGTTTTTTCCTCTCTCTCTCTCTCTTGTGACTACATGGCCACCACCTGATATGTTTTTGCTCTGGATAGTCGTTATTCATGGAAGTGTTGACGATATATTGGATTTGATCTAAAGATTGATTAATTGGGACAGCTAATCATTAAAAAAAAAAATCTTCTGAAAAATAATTGCACCTGCAATATGTGTAATGTTTGAAAAATATATTTTTGTATCCGCAAGCTGAAGCTTTGGGGCTGAGCCTATTAAAAATGGCTGAAATAAAGTGATTGTCTTGTGTGTATCGCCACCCATAATAAGGGAGCCGGCACTAGAGAACCTGTGTGAGACATGTACAGTAGATGTATGCTTCAGTGTTTGGTGTCAGAAATTGTAGGAACAAACGGAATGGTTAAAGAATGCTATAATAATAATGGTGGTGGCACTTTCAGTGCGTTGCTCTTGAATTAATTTCTTGCCTGGGCTACATACACTTCAGTTTGATGTTGAGCAAATCACTTAGAACATGGAATATGCAGGGAAGCCACTTTCCTGTGCTGAAAAATATTACATTCCCATTTAATGGGGCTGAACGCTTCTCCAGCAGGGGGAAGTGGCTTTACAGCATTTTGAATTAGGGTTTTTGTCCTCCCCATGTGTTCCCATGTTGTGTGTATAAAGGCCCATATTTACTAAGCCGTGCCATGTCATAAGACTTTCTGGCACCGGAAGGCACTTTACAACCTACCCAAGTGAATAGGCTGGAAGGTGTTGTATGGAATAACACCGCTTAGTAAATGTATCGCAAAATGTTGTGTGTAATGCTGCACTGAGCAACCAATTACTCCGGGTACACAGAAGAAAAGGTGCTGGAACCGTTCTGCAAAATATGGAAAACTAGCTAAGAGCTCGTCCCAATTACTCAGGACACATTTCTATATCATTATTAAAGCCACATGCAAAGTGTAGATATGTTGTCAAAGTCACAAAAGAAAGCAGCCTATCGCCACGAGTACTTGAAAATAACTCTTTTAGATGCAAGTATTCACTCTTGAGCCAAGTCTTCTTTTCCTATAGGGAATATATAAACTGTATATACACACTGTGAACGTCCTTCAGAACTGGCTACTTGATTTTTATTAACGAGTGGCACCTTTTTTATTCTGAGTTAGCTGTTGCACGTGATAAGCCGTGAATCCGGTCATTCAATATAGTTGTACATTGTGTTTACTTTCAATGTGTATATGCTTTTTCTTGAAGATCTGGATGTGTGGCGGGAGTCTTCTGATCATACCCTGCTCTAGGGTCGGGCATATTTTCCGCAAGAGACGTCCTTATGGCTCACCTGGAGGCCATGACACCATGGCCCACAATTCTTTGCGCTTGGCGCATGTCTGGATGGATGAATATAAAGTAAGAAGTAAAGTCCGTTCATGTTGTTAAAGTGAAGACTTAAAGGCAATCTACAGCTTGTGTGTGTTTGCAGTATTTGTATTCTATTTGCTCCCTTGATGATAAAGTTAACTTGCTAATGATGCTGTCTCCTTTAAAGTCTTTTACACCTAAGTATTTGGCCTAATGTTGCTGCTCAACAACAAACCAAACGATGGGATGTCTGGGTTACAAATACACATACCTTCAACTCGTTTTCTAGTGAGAAGAGATACCAGGACAGCACAGTCCTATCTTACAACAAATAAAGGAGATGCAATGAAGGGAAGACACGCAGATAGTTATACGGATGAAATCTCTGGTTCTGGCCGATCCTCCGTGCGGCTCCGGCGTGGGAATCTGCGCCACGCGCCATTCACCTGGCTTTTTATCAAGCATTAGCGGGTGAATGTGTCTCGTTTTGGGGGGAGGCACAATCGCCCGCCGGCAGCTTGCGGAGAGCTCATGGAGTGTCCCTGGAGCACGGGTTGGATCCGGAGACTGCATCTGTATATGGATTAGAGCAGTGTCTTCCAAACCTCTCCCTATGACCTGCGGCAACACCAGGTTTTGGGAATAACCAATGCACTTGCATCCAGGTGAATGCACGGTTTCTGCATACTAATGGCATGTTAGGTGGTTGTCTCAAAAACCTGACGTGGCTGTGGGTCACAAGGACACTGGGTTAGGGTGTGCAAGCTTTTAAAGCATAGATTTCTATTCAACAGTGCAATAAATGTACACTTCTCCAAAAGCAATACAGCTACTGGAATATTGAACTCAAGTAGAGAATATTGCATCTTGCTCACGCCTCCTGAAGTTGTGTGTTTGCGTTAAAAGGTCATATATGAAATATTTCATCATTATTTCCAGTAGAAGAATAGATTAGAAATATGCTTTTTCTCTCTTCCCTCTTTACCCCCCTTTTTTTTTTTTCCCCATCCACATAGGAACAGTATTTTGCTCTCCGACCAGAACTGAGGAACAGGAATTATGGCGATATCAACGAGCGCCTGTCTTTAAGGAATAGATTAAACTGCAAGTCCTTTAAGTGGTATTTGGACAATATATACCCAGAGATGCAAATCTCTGGACCCAACGCCAAAGCTCAGCCACCTGTTTTTGTTAATAGAGGCCCAAAAAGACCAAAAATTTTGCAACGCGGAAGGGTAAGAAACAAATCTACTTTATCAAAACAAATGTGAAAGACTTGGGTTATATGTTCAATATGAATTGTCAATCCTTTTATTAGAATTAGACATGGAAACTAGAATGACCATAAAGCGGCCTGCAAGCAGATACAATATAGTTATAGTTATAAATGTAAAGCTAAACTTGGGGGCGTGCCATCCGTTCCGTGTTTCCAAGGAAAACATTTAACATGGTCCATTAGATAGCATATTTTCATTATCCTGTTCTACAAATGTGACAAAGTACAGGGATGTGACATGTTTTTGGTAAACTTACTCATACTATTTTAGGCCCCTATATGCAGGAGGGTTTAGTTTCATGGGCACCATTGTAAGGCAGCATGCACACTGAGAAGAAAATATCCTGAACCTGAAATTGTTCGGTGATGGGGATTCTGCTTGTTCGGCTCTTAACTATGTTCTCTGCCTTCCTGGGCTCCACAAGGACAAAATGTCTCAAGGGCAGATCCCTATATTCCTAGAACTGGATGTGATGAGTTATCTGATATTAATCCATTATCTTATAAATTACCTTGTCTTGCACTGGACTTTTCCTTTTTGTTTTCGTCTGCTCACATGATAAAATAAACACTGCACAATGCATTTGCAATTTGTCTTTATTGAAATACAAATCCCTCATGGAAAGATTAATGTCACCATTTCTGCACCCAGCTGTAGCAGTCCCCCACGGTTCCAAAAGCACTAATATCTACCCTATGAACCTTTTACACAGAGCTTGTACAGGTTGAGTGCAAATGGTGATTGGTGAGCCATGAAAAACTAAGTTGGTATTGACAAATTATGCACAAAGACAGCTCTAGTTCTCTGTGATGGGGAAACCCTGGTAGGCATTGTGGTGCAGGCTACATCTAAAGATGCTGTCTGGGAAAGTAGAGCCATACCTGTGTATGTGTGGCATTACGGATACACAATGTCATGTCATTTAGTTGCCCTTGAATAATGTGATCAATTATATATTCTAAATGCATGTGTGCACACCAGTACTATAGTAGGGATGGGACATGTGCTGTACTATCGCACTATATCTCAAAGTAGAGAAATCTATCCCAGCTTTCCCATGGGCCTCAGTTTTAATGCTTTCACCACAAATTGCAGCAAACGATAAAATATCATGACCTCATGTAACCGATGTTTCATGGCCGGCTCTTCCTTTTGAAACCACCTTGATATTTTGTGTTATGGAGAGAAAAAAATGATCGTCCTTGAAATGTTCCCTCATTAGCTTCCCCCATCTTCATGACCGGAGCTTTCACATATTAACCAGTCATTCTTATGTTTATCTTTACTAATAAATACTTTGCTTTGCAGTTAAGCGTCTGGCTATCTGTTTAAAAAGAAGTTTCGTTTCTTTTTTTACTTTATTTTTTTTTTTAAGCTCATCAACCTGCAAACAAATCGCTGTCTTTCTGCCCAGAGTCACCCGAGTCATAAGGGAGGATTAGTGGTGGCAAAGGAGTGTGATTTTAATGATTCCGATCAGGTGGGTGTCATCTGTTTTATTTATTTCTTTTTAAAGGTTGTATAACTACAAAACAGATTTTATTTATTTATTTTAAGCACGGGTTGAAAGATCCAATATTTCATAACCTACCATTGCATTCCTCTGCCTCGGGTCATTTTAGGGAGAGCCGTGAGAAAACAAAACGACCTTGGGGTGATGATCGCTGTCACACTTTAGTGTCCCCAAGTAGCAAATACACACGTATATTTCTTTCTCTCTTTTTTTTAATACATACCTGCGCAGTAGGCTTGTGGAAACAGTTGTAGACCAAATAAAAAAATGTCACCTACTCCAACTGAACAAACGGTTTTATTTTTATGAACTTTTTAAGCCAATTAAGTTTGAAATTAATTCACCAGTTTACTTTATTAAAAACATATCTAATCACCCTTAATCTGATTAACATTGTCCAAATAAACAAAATAAAGCCTTGTTACTGTTATGAGTTAAAATGTCCGTTTATTTAATTGCATTAGGTTGAGTATACTCTATTTTGGTTCAGCACGAACATATACACAAATAGTTCCATGCGGACCGATTAAAATATATAGACACGTGTGTTATATTCTGGTCCCAGGACACGCATGAAAACGAGAGGTAACTCAATGTACTTTTTTTCCCTGATAAAATATATTTTATTTTTAAAAAAAAAATTGTGTGCACAATGGTCCCATATTATTATTGAATAGGAATTCAAGTGGTCAGATTTATATTCCGAAGATAAATTTAGGTTTCGCAGACCACTCTTGTGCGCAAATCCAACATGTTGTGTTGGAGAGTCATGATAATACAATAACAATATACAGTATTTTACTAACCTTGAACAAAGGGTTAACAGACGTTTTTAAAAGACCTGTTTTTATTTTTGTAAGCTAATTGGTATAAGGAATGTATTGGCCCATAAAACAAGAAGATGATGGTGACATGCAAGACCTGGGATTATCATTGATTGGCTATTTTAAATGAAATGTGTATATTATGGAGGTCTGGTGATAGTATCCAGATCCACCGGAGACCCTGGGATTTGGCCTCATAGGAAACTACAATATACATTCCTGAAATCTCCCCCCTGTAAGCAGCAAAAATAGGTGACCAACAGGTCACCATTTAGCTTTACGTTCTGTACTGACAGTATCTTGTATCGTGATGCAGAAGATAAAAAACGACATTTTGAACCAGCATGTTCATCTGTTTCAATTGAGTAAAAAAATGCTAGACTAGTTAAGCTGCATATGTGCGATATCCATTTGTCACTCAAACGCAGTATTAAAAATATCAAGTTTGATATTCATGCGTGAATTTTAATTAGGCACACGCAACAGTGAAGATGGCATTCTAAGTATTCTAGAAATAGGGATATGTGCAAACAGCTTTTTATTCAAAAGTTTATTTTTTTCCGTTAAGTCATAAACATTTTACTGGCTGCAAATTGATGAAAGGGGGCTTACGGTTACGCCCAGAAGGTGGGCTTATGCTGTGTTTCAATTAAGGGAATTTAGAATATAAACCCTGCATTTGAGATGTGAAATTAGAAATTCAACATAGAGGGGTTTGTTTGTCTTTTGCACATGTGAATTTCCATATTTTCAACTTCGAGCAATCTGATGTTATGCAGTAACGTAATTCAATCTATTTTTACTCCTTTTTATTTGATGAAACTGCATTTATTATACAGTAGGTTCTTGTAGTTGTCTCTTTCTGTAATCTAAGCACAC
This sequence comes from Ascaphus truei, assembly GCA_036426205.1. Classification (NCBI taxonomy): domain Eukaryota; kingdom Metazoa; phylum Chordata; class Amphibia; order Anura; family Ascaphidae; genus Ascaphus; species Ascaphus truei. The sequence goes on along the minus strand of CM071568.1, from coordinate 285,979,800 downwards.
TACTATTTTTATATATTAAATCTAAAGTTTAGTAGGTAATACTTTGGGCTTTGATTGAACTTTGCACATTTTGAAGAGAGGGATTATATTTTCAGACACATTTTGCTACGATAGATTTGTGTGTGCTAAATACATATTGCTAGGGTCCTTGGTCCCTATTTACTAAGAAAATATTTTTCTGTGTCCCTGGTAGTAGCGAGTACAGATATATATTGTGACATAATGAGGGTAGATATTATGCATTTGAGGGACCCTGCAGGAGATGAATGTGTCAGCTGGATAGCTGGGTGTATTAATCCTTGTCACGTATATGAATCATGTGCTCACGTGTGCCCCGTTCGCGACTGTGAGTATTTCTGTACTGTACAGGTTTTTTTTTACATTTCTTTTACCCACCGGCAGCAAAGTAGTAAAAAGCTACAAATTATTTTTGTTTTCGATAACCTTTTCAGATATGGTCTTACAATGAAGAACATGAGCTCATTTTAAGTAATCTCCTTTGCTTGGATATGTCCGAGACCCGTTCTTCAGATCCTCCTCGTCTTATGAAATGCCATGGGTCTGGAGGTTCACAGCAGTGGGTGCTTGGAGTAAGTGGGTCACCTAACTATTTTCCCCAGTCATTGCTGTATGTATTTGTACGTAAGGCAGCTACATTTAAGCAATATGACCTTTTGGATGCGTGTACCATCACAAGGGTGCAATCCAATTATGGTTGTGGGGGAAATGCAGCTAATCCATACCAATGAATGTTATTCTGTGACAGAGTACGGCTGATTTTAGAATTGGTCAAAATCTTTTCCACGCTTATGCCGGTCTTGGACATTTTAGTTACGGCCTTCTCGCTGCAAATAAATGGCCGCCAGCACTTTGCAGCGACTCACCCCGCCGCAGGCCACTTCACTGCTAAGGTAAGTGCCTTACCCTAAGGCCCATTAAATTAACTCCCTATCCTATGTGCTAGAACCCCTTAAATTAACCCCTCCCCTAATCTGTAATAAAATTTACCTTGGAGGCGGCGGGGATTCAAGTGGCGAATGGGGGGAGTTGCGGCAAAGCGCCGGCGCCCAATTGGTCACGGCGAAATGGCCACGACCAAATGTCTCATTCAGACTTCTGCAACAGCTGACATAACCGTCAAAAAATTAGTGCCTGGTAGCCCAGGTCTTTTAACACATTTATATTTTTGGGATCATTCAACAGGTAAAACAAGGCAGTGAAATAAAATGGGGTTTATTTGGATAAAACCTAGGAAATACAACAAAACATAAAATACAGAAATATACACACTTACTGGGTTCTGGGGGTTGAGATCTAGCCTTTCCTAGGTGCAGGGCGCCCGCTTGCAAGGGCTTACACTGATCGGAACTTTGTTCTGGACATCTTGGACCAAGATTCAGCAGCAACTCCTGACTGGCTCAACTCCTGAAACTGTTTTTGGCAAGAAATCCTGACCGCGAACGCTACTTCAATTTGTAGAACTTGGCCGCAAAAGACGGGACTTGGTCTCTGCGAGGCAGGCTTTTCTAGCTTCAAAATGAAGCTGGTTGCTCTGCTATTTCGGACAGAGCACCTTTGAAAAGCCCGCCCTAGCTTCATCGACTCAAGCCACAGGATGGACTGGTTCTCTGACTTGCATACACTCCATTAAGCTATCTTTAGCATGGAGGAAGGAGGGAGGAGCGACCAATCAGAGCATGGGAATTCCTCCCCACCAGCCAATAGGAATAGGGGCTCGTCCTTGGGCTGACGTCGGTGGCGTGCCAAGCCGGCTCAAAGCCAGGTGAGCGGGAAATATGATTTAGCCAATGGGAGAAGCGCCTACGAGCTGTATCTCCCCCAGCTAACTCATTGCCACCTGCTGGGAAGGCTCCACCAAGTCTGGCAGATACAGAAGGTGTCCCACACAGGGTGCCGTTAGTTCTCTGGACTTGGCAATTCGCCCTTCCTCACCCACCAAATGGTTTTCTCGGCTCTGAACATCTTCTCCTCTTTGAACTACGGACTCTATACAGACATGCCGGCGTCTATGCTGATGCCCTGACTGTATAGAGTCTTATAGTAAACGTGTAAAACCTTATAAAGTACACTTTATTAAAGTATACACGTTAGGGGAACGTATACTTGTACGGGAAATGGATTTGGGATAGTTGGGCTCGAAATCCAAGAGTCTGGGGGACACTGGTTTGCCCCAGTGTAATTCACACCGCGTACCGGCAAATCGTGCCTGCTCGCCAGGGAGAATTAAAGGACTACCAGTAACTTCGGCCCCCGAACTCCTGCAAACAAAATAATTGTATTTCTACCCAAATGTCCCCCCTAAAACTGATCCACAAGAAATCTCACAGTTCTAGGGCCAAGCGAACATGAAAATAGAAAAAAGCAGGGGTCACTTTATTTTCCACATGTATTATTATATACATTATTGGTATTTCTTTTCATGAGGTGTGAGATCTTTTTATTGCTGCCTGTTTAGTGTCTAATTTTGTAAATAAGAAAAGAACATTTATTTTTATTTATTTTTTTTCCCCCCCCAGAAAAATAACCGCCTGTACCAAGTGTCCGTTGGGCAGTGCATGAAGCTTGTAGATCCACTTAGCCATAAAGGATATGTTTCCATGGCAATCTGCGATGGGTCTCCTTCTCAACAATGGCATCTGGATAACTGAAGCTATTTTACAATGGGCCCAAAGAGGACAATGTTTGTCTGCCAGCAAAGGCTATACAAGAAGCTATATGGCATTACAAGCCCAATGCTGCTATTTTAACAAACGTATCTTAATGGAAATATTGTACATGTAGGCATTGCACATTGGCAGTGGTTGTCGGCTTAGATGCAGTTGTGCATAATACATTTATCTGCGCCATTGCTAATTAGGATCTGCATATTGAAGTGCAATTTAAAAGGAAATATTTGCCTATAGAGTTCTATGGTATATTAAATATTTTAAATGTTTAGACTTGCCTTTCGGTACATGTAAAGAAATTGCTTCTTTTTTAAAACACTGTTCATGGTTCTGTTTTTAAATTTATTTCACATTTTAATGAGCTAATTGGAGTACACTAAACTTATGTCGGCAAGTATCAAATCCTGTTACTTGCGTTATATTCTCTAAAGTGATTTGAGCTTTTCTGCAGAACTCTAACTTTTAACAACATTTTTGAAAGGCATCGCTACTAAAAATGATTGACATTGTCACTGATTAATGCATTTTTATGGAATTTAATTTTAGGAATTAGATTTGTGATGTCCAAATGTTATTGAATATCATTGATTTTTGCCAATTATTCAGAGGTGGGGAAAAAAATATATATTGTCAACTAGATTTTCACTAATGTTTCCATGTATAAAATGTATTTGAAATAACCGCTGGAATGTAGTGATCTCTGTCAAGGAATTATTATTACCTGATTGTCATAAAACATCAATATGTGCCTGCAGTATGATATTTTCTTATGAGGTTTTTTTTTTTTTAAAGTTTACCAGCTTGGGGTTGGAAAAGCCAACCTCATAAGTAATTTTTCTGTATACTGCATAATAATTGCATGTTGCTCAAGCACAACTGTGTACCTCTTCGGAAAGAATGTTGCAGTGATTTCAGACTATACTATGTTTTATGCAACAGTTTTTTATTTTTATGCAGGATCTTAATTATTTTTATACTTTTTATTGTATCATCAAGTTCTTTACAGGAAATGTTGTGCTATAGAGGTCTTTTAAAGTACAGGTTTAAAAATGAGGTTCGTGTTGGCTCAATGAAAACGATCACCAACATATTTCCTTTTAGTACCTTTAGTAGCATATACCTATAGTATTTTCACCTTTCACCTTATAGCAGGTATAAAATCGTGTGTTCACTTGACCGCTGTCTCCCTTCATACACAGAAATGCAACCCTAACAAAGCAGCCATGGTCTAATAAAATAATGTTTGCTAGCTCACAGAGGGGCTATTATCATCCTCTGCAGTTTTAGCTGAAATACACTAAAACGGGTCATATCCAGAATAAAGAAATTGCATATTTAACCAGATCACTGGTGATTATAACAGTTGGCCCCGTTACCCAGTAAATGGTGCTGGAATTCGCCATGGGGTATTAGATGTAGGTGTGATCCTCCATGCTGCTAAAAAGGTTAATATACACTCCATCACCACAGCATGTAGTAATAAAAGAACACAGGCATTTAGCAGTAATATCATGTCTGTTTGTTATATCACAGGCTTTCAGTTACTGTAACAATTCATGTGACTACAGTCCTGACTATAAATATGCTACAGTACCAAGTTTCACTATAAAATAGATTATAACTACTGCCTCCTGCGACCTTATAGCTCTTCCAAAACAATAGTGAAGTGCTAAGGATTAGTTGTGTGTGTGTGTGTGTGTGTGTGTGTGTGTGTGTGTGTGTGTGTGTGTGTGTGTGTGTGTGTGTGTGTGTGTGTGTGTGTGTGTGTGTGTGTACTACACATTCAAAAACCGTGCGTTTTGTGCAACTTAAACGTTTTAAATAGTGCCAAGAAAGCATTTATTTTTTCCTGAGAGCTACAAACACCTGGTTTTTGAATGTGTAGTGACCACGAAAAAGTGAATCCTTAGCACTTCAAGTACTTGGCATTTTATGCTCATTAACAGTAACGTTACAATTGTATGTTACGGCTCTAAGTACATGTACTAATTCCTGACAAGACAATGGCTAATCTTATCATTGTGCATTGAACTAATAGATGGGGAAAAAAATCATGTAAATTGCATTTTTTATGGAGATAAAGTCTGAAATAAAAGAAATTATGCTGACGGCTCTGGGCTAAAAAGCTGTTTTTGTTTTGTGTTCTTGCTGCATTCTAGTACACAACATTGATTGTAAGAGGTTTAGTGTATAGATATCGTTTCTACGATTTCATTTACGTTGGGACTTTAGTTACATATTTTGGCTAAAGTGCGATATGCTTACCCACCATGCCAAGGTAATCTCGGATCAGGCAAATCCTAACTTCTAATTTAATACTAGTTTACCATGTTCTCTGTTACGTTAAATTATTTTGTGCCATGGATAGGGTTTTCTAAGAAATCCTATTGCCTATCTCAAACAAGATTTTGACTGACGTTAACTCCGACAAAGTCTCCATCCTTCTGAAACTTTAAAGCAGGGCTCTTGAACCATTCTCCAAAGGGGTCAGATCAGTAAACATTTAGGAGTATTGGACCCCAAGCTTCTTGTAATGTCATTTTAGATACATTGAAATACTTCTAAATGCTTGCACAATATTGAAATCTTATCATTTTGAACAGCTGTACAATATATATTTATATTACCCTAACGTACTAGTGTGTCTTAGTGTGACAAATTGCATTTAGCTCCTGCTAATTTCATGGTAGTTACTTGGGCAGCTGAAAGTCCAATTGTCACATCAAGGCCCTTCACGGGCGCCAGTTGAAAATCCTGGTCACAAAGGCATGTGAATTAAAAAGTGCTTGTAAAACCCATGTAAAGGAGAATTACACAAACCAATGGGGAAATTTGCTCTTTTCAGCCGTTAATGTAGAGCAAATTCTCAAGCAGGGTAAGGATATGCCAGTCCTCCTATAAAGGTTCACCGGTCTCATAACATCAATTGATCATCTTGTAAAGCAACGGAAATACCAACAAGCAAAACACGTTGAATGAAAAACACTTGCGAAAATAAGGTGCACTATGAACTTGATCCACATATTGGTATGAAGTCTAAAATCGTTAGATTTTTTTTTCCACCCTCCAGGAACTCGGGTGTTGTAGACCTGTTGTGAATTACAATACACTGGAAGCTGAGGCTCGGAAACTCCACTATATTTATTTTATATCTGGAAAAGGGGTTTTACTCAATGGAGCTAATCTCCAATTCAAAAATCAAAACTGGTGTTGCATTGTATAATCTCTATTGTATCTGCAATTCTGCCAACAATGGATGATAATCTTCTTGATCCTAAAATCTTCAGACAAAAGATGTTATGTCAATCCAATGTCAACAGTGCATTCTATGTTACATACTATCATATATGGGTGCCCCGCTGCAGCTAAATGATAAGATAATGTAATTGTGAGGGACGGGTTCTGATGGGTAGGTAATAATGGTACAGAGAACAGAAACCCAACTTAAAGCACTCTTCCTCCCAAAGCTGTAGGTATGAGTTAATTAAGATAATATTTTTATTGATATTAATTATTAAAATAATGGTGATTAAAAAGTACACACACCAGACGCTGACTATAGATCCGATGTCGAGTGTATTGGCCACTCTGGATCCACAGTATATAAAAGTAGGTAACTGAGTGATTGGTTCAGTTAGCTACAAGGGATCTGTAATGCAGTCACCCCTTAGAAAGTGGTCTGACTAGGTATAAGGGGGGGGGGGGGGCAGGTTGGCTGTGTAGCTGAAATAAACACTCGTGTCCACACTAGAATCCCAATAAATGTATCTCCCTATTAAAGATCATTATAGATCTGCTTGGGCCAGGAAACCCTTTGTCCCAAGGTGTGAAACACAACACTTATCATCAAGTACCCACGTCCTGCTTTCCTTTGTGCTAGCATACACAAGCAGGGTGGGGGAGCCTTTGATCAGGGGGTTTATTGTAGACCATTTGCCTCCCCCTCCTGAGCATTAACAAACCATATGGGCTCTGGATTTTTATACCAGACCCAAAATACAATACATTCTTTAATAGTTACACATATTAAAATAATCCGTTCTGTGGGTCTGAGCGGGCTGAAATTTGCCAGGTCCTTATGCCGAAGGACCCTTGCTATAGTGGCCAAATATCAGCCTTCCATGACCCCCAGAACCGGAGATACAAAAAACAAGTTAAAATCCCCTATTCACTTTAATGCAGGATTCTCCGCTATAACTAAAATAAATCTCTGCTTTTCACTCTCCCATTGAAATCAACGGGCTCCGCTATAGGCTTTCAATGGAGCAACTCTGCCATTGAAGTCAATGGTAAAATTACCATTTTCACATTTGCCTACACTCCGTCTGGTTGATCTGAGAGGGCTGGAAATGGCCATGCCGGAACAGTGACTACATGCGACCCAAATCCCAGCCCTCTGGTCCTCACAGAACCGGAGATATGGGCTTACCCTTTTTACACTTTTGGACTTAGCCATTTTAAAGCCACGCGGCTTTCCTCCATTAGAATCAATATGGCCGGCGCCGCCATAGGAGTCAATGGGACCTCCGCTCCCATTAGAGTCAGTGGCGCGACCCTCGTGGCGAGCGCAACCCTTTACGGGGGTCCTTCATTCCCGGACCCGGTGGTGGTTGAGTGTGGGGGTTCCTAGGGTCTAGGGGCAAAAATAATTTTATTTCTGGGTGCCCTAGAACCAAAGTTTCCCACGCCAATTGTATTTGAACTTGAACTAACTTGATCAAAAGCTCTTTTTCAGATATTGTATCCGCTTCTGCGGTCTCCGGTTTGGATGGCTGCCAACCCGTTCCTGGAGGTCGGCGTCGAGGAATCCCCATTGAAATGAATGGCTCCATTGACTTACAATGGGGAACCGCCGCTCCTCCTCTCGGGCGCCACCTGCAGGTCTTCTGGTGAAAATGGACCAAAATCGCGAGTTTCCCCATAGGATGGCATTGAGCTGCAATGGCGACCTATGGAGAGCTGCAAAATGGAGTCTGCAAAGGCGGGAAAATGGAACAAAGGGCTATAATCACTCCTTAACTATTAACCCTTTCCCTCCCGCATCATTCCCAGTGTATGGCAGAAGTATCCTCACGGGAAAAATGGCGCACAGCAAGTGAAAAATGAGGGGGCTAGATACCGGTTAATAAAAGTCCTTTAATCCATGGTAGACATCATGGCACGGGATAAGTAAAAACCTCGAACGCATTTCAGGCCGTCGCCCTTTGTCAACGAGAATGTTTCACAGACTGCGGCTGCCGCAGCTGATATAGGAGATCCCCTCCGCAGTCTGTGAAACATTCTCGTTGACAAAGGGCGATGGCCCGAAACGCATCCGAGGTTTTTACATATCCCGTGCCATGATGCCTACCATGGATTAAATGACTTTTATTAACCGGTATCTAGCCCCCTCATTTTTCACTTGCTGTGCTCCGTTTTTCCCGTGAGGATACTTCTGCTGTTCATCTCTACGTGACGCACGCCGTGGGATTCACCCAAACAGGTTAACTCTCAACTGTGAGTACCCCAGTCCGTTCACTACGGTCTGGGTGTTATACCTTATTGGTGTCTTTTCTCCCGGGGGACGTTATTGATTGTGTCATTGGGAGGTCAGAGATTTTTTACTGACACTCACCCTACTGCACAGGTTCCCCACACATTAGGAGATATGCTATGAGACACAGACTACACATGTGTTTGCAGAGAGTGGTGTTTCCCTGTCTTCCTCATTCAGTGGTTTCATACTAGATTGGCATCTAGTGATTTCCTACAGCTGAGCACGGTGCTCTAGGAACGCTATTTCTTAGTATCTACAAGTATTCCCAGTGTATGTGTTGGTGCAGACACTGGAATGGGAACAATACATATTTACAGGGGAATACACATTTGGGGACTGAAGCAGGGTAAAAACACATTCCTGGACCGCAGTCCAGTTAACCCCTTGCTTCCCAAGTGAGAGCAGGGGGTGGCCAAATGGGGTGTAACCCCTTTAATACCGGGCCAAACCCCCTCTCCCATGACACTACCTATTCAAGGTGCATGCAGATGTATGTGATGAGTGGCTATTAATAAATTAATATTGCCACTAGCCAAATAAAGGAGGGCTTATATGTAGTTAATTAGTTAAACCCCAGGGCACTTAGATGGTGTGAGAATACTCCTGGTGACTTATGAAGTGCCAGCTATTGTAGTACATATAAGGTAATATGTGGCTGCTGCTGAATTAGTGTGCACAATAGTAATCCGATACTAAGTAGGTAATATGTAAAGCAATGTATCTATTGGTACATGCTTAGATGGTATGTGGCTCTCAAGGATATACATTAAGCCACTTGCTTGCTGTATGAGGCTATTAAAGCAAGAGCTAGTTTGTTCCCAGACACATTCAGCCCATACCGACAGATAATAAGATGCTATGTAGAGAGCCAGCTGTTGATGACCTTATAAGGACGGTGAAGCTTCTGCAAGGTAAGAATATGTGCAGGATACGTGAAAGCTCAGTATCTTTGGTAGGAGTATATTTCCCCTTAGTCAAATTAGCATAGTATATAGTGAACACACCAGGTAAAGTCACCAGACAGGGGCAAACTCTGCAGTGTACCCTGTAATGAATGTAATGTAGTTAGATTAACAGAGAGTTAGTAAACGGTGTGGTATTGTGAAAACCTGTTGCCCATATTATTGAATGGGAGCAACCAGTTATAGCATAACTCTATGTTAGCTATAGTGATGATGATAGGAGCTTGTAATCAGAGAATAAACGCTAATACCTAAAACAGGAGTGTGGCGATAGGCTTTGCCGGCCTTCCTTAATAAAGGGGGAGCCCGGCTGGCTGCCCCTGAAACCATATGGTATGGGCTGAGAGTGTCAGCTCTTGTGTCCAAATGTTGGTTCTCTGTGTTTTAAAACTGCAATGTATTATGTTTGTCCTGTGATTTAAACCCAGGTTGGTGACAAAAGGCAGTCTGAATTAGCATGTGGATTACATGTGGATTAGCATTTCAATGCCCCAGCTCAGAAAGGGTTTCCAAGGCCAAATCTCCCCAATTTATTTCCCTTATAAGTATAAGGTTCCCCAGCGTATATTCTGTAAGGAAGTGTACTTTATATTGTGTTTTAATGTTTACTATAAGGTTCTACACAGAAAGCACAGGCATATGGTTAATATGCTGGCTAGTTTGCATAGATTCCATAGTTCTAAGAGGAGAGGAATGGCAGAGGGGGGAAACCATTTGGTGAGCAGGATGTTCAGATTGGGATGTCTTTGTCTTACTAGACACCACGGAGCCAGGGAAAAAGAAAATGGCCCTGGATCTCAGAACTGATAAGCAAGGTTTCTATTGGCAAGTTTTGAATTTATCCCTCCTATCAGTGAATGCGTAATTTCAATCCCTGCTTTAATTGGCTATTACACCCCTCAATGATTTAGATAGGAATTCAGCCTATATAAGAGCGTGCAGTAAAAGCAGCTCTCTCTCTCTTTTTCCTGTTGGAGATCTGAAGACAAGCAGCTGCTGGCAGGCCTCTCACTTCTGATGCTTCTGTGAAAGAGCTATTCACACCTGGAAGCATGGGGAGGCCTAGCCAGCAGGCTGGATTTCGGTCCAGGAGCCCAAGGTCCTATCAAGGTAAGCCTTTGCTGAACAGGCGCCTTGCAACTAGGAAAGGGTAGATCTCTTCCCCAGACCCCCGTAAGTGTGTATATTCTCTGTTTCTTGTATTTCTGCGAGGTCTTGTCCGAATAAACCGCAATTTATTTTACTGCCTGTTTTGCCTTGTGACTGATCCCTTAAATATAAATGTGTATTTGGCCTGCCCTCCCGTGACAAGGAGACCTTCGCAGCCCGTGTGTATCGGCTGTGGTCTCTCTCTGGCTGGAGCAGGGATGCGAGCAGCTGATCGCCGTGCAAATTAGTTGCTGCACTGTGTAGGTAGTCCCTGCGCGTGCCCGTAACGGAATGGCCAACCGTTCATCTTATGGCCAGAGTCAGTGAAATGTTCGCCGACAGGACTGTCTCTTGTTCCGCGTGTGATGCTGTGGTAATGCAGATTAATTCTCTTGTTTAGCCCCTGTCCCGTCTCACCTATGTAGTAGCAGCCCCCCCGGGCATTTCATGCACATGATGAGGTACACGACATTGCTGGAGGAACAGGTGAACCTTCCTTGATTTTGTACTCCAGATTCCTGTGGGGTATTTGTATTGTGTCCGCTGTGTTTGCATCTTGCGTCCTGACATGGTCTTGTCCCGCATTCAGTTGTACTGCTGAATACTTTACTCCTCACCATCATTTTCTTTAGATTATGAGGTTGTCTGTATGATAATAAGGGTGTTTCAGGGAAGACCTGTTGCAGTCAGGACTAAATTGATTATATGTCTGTATGGATCAGGTTGTGGGTGAAACCACACAACACGTTAAGGATAGGATTCGACAGTATAAGGCTGCTATCCGAAGAGGAAGGGGCGTCTTGCTCCTTTTCGCTTTTATCACATTTATTTCACCTTTTGCTGTCAGGCAGGTTATTGTCACTAGCTTATTCCCTGTGTTTCCCTTTGTTTCTTTCCCCTCCCTTCACGACAATTGTTGGCTTTTGTATGTATATAGATTTTCCCTAAGATTATGGCAGCATCCTTCGAGTGATGTATTGTATATTTAATTTCAATATAACTTATATATTTTCTGGCAAATTTGCTGATCAGTGTTTTCATTCAATTCCCAATGAGTGCTGGGGACATCTCCTTTTGTTGTTCTATAGTTTTGAGAGGGTTAGGTGTCCCTGTGACGGTGAGGGGGTAACCAGGCTTTATAATAAAGGTTAAGCCCACTTGGTTGCCCCTGAACTGTGTTTTGGGGTCCTAGAGAGTCAGCTCTTGGGCCCATGTATTGTGTATGCATTACTGTGACTGTGTGCAAATTGTGACAATAAAGGTAAATGGGGCATGAAGGGGTTAATGTGTCCCTGCAACATACACCGGGGTCCCCAGTGTAATGAGGGGGTGCCCAGTGTTTGCCGAGATCCCCTGAACCTAGTATAAAGGTTTGGGGGTTTACGCCAGCAGGATTTTATTAAGTTAAGGCTGTGAGAGTTTTGAAAGTAAAGTTAAAATATTTAAAGATCCAGTTTGCTGTGTGTAAGAAATAACGGCTAGTGTAAGGGGAACCGTTTCATTTACTCTTTATTTACTACACCAAAGAACTAACACATTTTAGCAGCAGAATGTATGAAAGTATATTTTATTAAGCAGCAGTGTTTTAATATATGTTTAAATTTTATACATTAAGTCAGGCAGGGGGTGGGGGGGTGGGGGAGTGGGGGGGGGAGGGGCATAGCCACCTGGGCTTTGGTGGCGGTGAATCTAACCCTAGGTCCCTAGATTAAAGGGGCACTAGTTGCCAGGGGTATGAAAGCCATTTAAATAAAATGGTTGTGTAAATTCATGCCACCCTGGCAAACTATCACCTTCATAGACAGAGAGGCCCCAGCCGTGCAGGAGCTGTGCATGACAAATAAGCAAGATGGTGGATTTGTCGCACCTGCCCAGTGCCATGCTGAAGCCATAGGTGCCACCTTTCACAAGCCTGGCAAAGTGTGCGAGTGGATAGAGATGACGTTCCCACGCTGCCGATTGGCTGTAATACTGCGGGGATGACTTTGAAAAGGTTATAAAAAAGTGAGCAGCCAGCCCAGAGAGCAAGTTTCTTCCCGGTGATTCAATGTTTTTGCCAAGATTTCCACGTTCTCAAGATCCTAAGTCCTAGGGGTTTTAAGTGACTCCAAGCCCACAGAAGCCTTGCGCAGACAGCACGGAACAGCTCAGGACTTTAAGCAGAAAAGTTCCTAATCAGACTTTCAGTACCATTTGGAGTGGAAAGTGCGGGCGCTGCTGGAGGCTCAAGCCGATTTGGGCTTCAGAACCTTTTGGGCTAAGTCCCGGTCAACCAACAGACTATTTACAGACTTTATTTCAACTATGAAGGTACACCGTGGCAGTCCCTCCTGTTGTCCCCGTGCGCCAGACATTAGTTTGTTTCTATTTGCATTATGAGTGTTGTCTGTAAAACCGTACTTGTTCTTTATTCGATATTCAGGCTGAGGCTGTTCCTCTATTAATGCCTCCTTGACAATTTTGCTGGTGGGAAGCTCCGGCCAACAGTGAACATGGTGGTTGTGATGTCAGAGTTATATGACATTCCAGTTGAGGCCGATTTTCGGGTTAGTATCTCCTATATTTCGATCACGGAAGGCACCGGACATTAGTGAGCCTGGGGGGTAGTTGATTAGGAACAAAAATAGCGAGGGCGGCAAAAAAAAGCGAAGCAGTGTGAGCACAAACAGAAGAAAAGGAAGATAACTCGGGGCTTAGTGCGGTTTTGGGGCAGAGCGGGCATTGCGTTCCTATAACAGATATTTGTGCTAAGGCTATGCTACTAACGACACAGAGCTCAATTCTAGTTAATACAAGGATTTAACGAGATGTTAGTTAGGTCAAAGCTTATCTAGGAGTAATTAAGTGTAAGTCCTACGGTTAGATATGATTGGACTAATCTATCGTTATTTACGGGGTTCTTTCCCTCTCCTGTCTTCTCTCTCTTTAAAAAAAAAATTTTTAAAAACATTTTACTTAAATACCCATTCATGGTCTTGATGGGACACATTATTTGAAGCAAACGCCAAGCAGTGCTAACGTCACGTGGCATTAAGCCTATACTAATGAGATAACGAACGGCTATTATCTTTGCATATAATTAGCTTTGTAGAATCATGTTAACTTCCGGGAACATAATATCCGTTAGTGATTCTGATAACATGATGTTATCATTATGAACCCTGATTTAACAGAGATAAGGGAATCTGTTCCTATGCTAGCACCGCACCCCCTCTTCCCGTGCGTTAGCACCGCACCCCCTCTTCCCATGCGTTAGTACCGCACCCCCTCTTCCCATGCGCTAGTACCGCACCCCCTCTTCCCATGCGTTAGTACCGCACCCCCTCGTCCCGTGCGTTAGTACCGCACCCCCTCGTCCCGTGCATTAGTACCGCACCCCCTCTTCCCACGCGCTAGCACCGTACCCCCTCTTCCAATGTGCTAGCACCGCACCCCCTCTTCCCATGCGGTAGTACCGCACCCCCTCGTCCCATGCGTTAGCACCACACCCCCTCTTCCCATGCGTTAGTACCGCACCCCCTCTTCCCATGCGCTAGCACCGCACCCCCTCTTCCCATGCGTTAGCACCGCACCCCCTCTTCCCATGCGTTAGTACCGCACCCCCTCGTCCCATGCGTTAGTACCGCACCCCCTCGTCCCATGCGTTAGTACCGCACCCCCTCTCCCATGTCGTAGTACCGCACCCCTCTCCCGCGTTAGTACCGTCACCCCTCTTCCCATGCGTTAGTACCGCACCCCCCTCCCTGCGTTAGTACCGCACCCCCTCGTCCCATGCGTTCCATACGACACCCCCTCGCCCATGCGTTAGTACCGCACCCCCTCTTTCCATGCGTTAGTACCGCACCCCCTCGTCCCGTGCGTTAGTACCGCACCCCCTCGTCCTCGTGCATTATACCGCACCCCCTCTTCTCCACTGCGTCTAGCACCGTACCCCCTCTTCCAATGTTCTAGCACACCCCGCACCCTCCTCTTCCCATGCGTTAGTACCGCACCCCTCGTCCATGCTTAGCACCACACCCCCTCGTCCCATGCGCTAAGCACCGCACCCCCCTTCCAATGTCTAGCCCCGCACCCCCTCTTCCCATCGTATACCGCACACCCTCTTCCCATGCGGTAGTACCGCACCCCCTCGTCCCATGCGCTAGTACCGCACCCCCTCGTCCCATGCGTTTATGTACCGCAACCCCCCTCGTCCCCATTCGTTAGTAACCTGTCCCCCACCTTCCTCGTACCCCCCCCTTTGCGCTTAGCACCCGCGCACCCCTCGTCCCATGCGTTAGTACGCCCACCCCCCTTCCATGCTTAGCATCGCACCGCCCCTCGTCCCATGCTTGTACTTCCCGCGCACCCCTCCTTATCCATGCGTTAGTCCGCACCCCCCCTCGTCCCGTGCGGTAGTACCGACACCCCCTCTTCCCGCATTATTAATCCCGCACCCCCTCTTCCCTGCGTATCCACCAACCAAACACCCCTCTTCCCACTGTCGTCTAGTCACCTCACCCCCCCTCGTTCCCGCGGTACTGCCCGGGCCATCGTCCATGCTAGCACACAACCAACCCACACGCCCCCTCGTCATGCGCTATGCACCAGCACCCACCCTCCGACCTCTTCCATGCTGCTAGTCACCCGCACCCCCTCTTCATGTGCTAGCACAGCACCGCCCCTCGTCCCCATGCGCTAGACGCACCCCCTCTCCCGATGCGTTGTATTACCGCCCCCCTCGTCCCATGCGTTAGTACCGCACCCCCTCGTCCCATGCGTTAGTACCGCACCCCCTCGTCCCATGCGTTAGTACCGCCCCTCCTCTTCCCATGCTTTGTAACCGCACCCCCTCTTCCCATGGCGTTAGTACCGCACCCCCTCGTCCCTGCTTAGTAAGCTTCCGCACGCCCTCAACCCTCAACCTGCGTTAGTACCGCACCCCCTCGTCCCCGTTTTTTTTTTTTTTTTGCGTTAGTACCGCACCCCCCCTTCCCACGCGCTATGAACCGCAACCCCCCTCTTCCATGCGCTTAGCACGCAACCCCCTCTCCCTGCGTTAGTACCGACCCCCCTCCAACTCTTCCCATCGGGTAGTACCGCACCGCTCCTCTTCCATGCGTT